>PQWD01003069.1:0-51561 GCA_019425675.1 Leucinodes orbonalis | reverse complement strand
TACATATTATTTCTAAAATACATTGACTTGATTGATTACTCGGCGGTATTTGAACCTTCACCGTCCAGATCGAAAAACAATAGCCCTCATCAATGAGCCACCGCCCTATAATTACACATAGTAAGTTTACATTAATGAATTACAGAATAACTGTACTGTAGTTCTCCCCAAAATATTTTACTTTTAGAAAGAGCTTGGGTGAGTAGTGAGTGCGTGATAAAACAATCCCGGATTGGGAAGCCTGTTAGGGTTAGTCTAGATTTCATTGAACCGCAAATATGATCCCTCCCGCTATATTTTTTGTCTGCTACGTATAGATTTTATATGGGTAACCAATATGATTCAGGGAGATAAGTTCAATGACGAATCATAAAAAATATTAAAAACTCCGAATGATAAATTTAAACAATCCATTGTGATTTCGAGTAATTTTTTTTCAGGAGTATAATTCTGAGCGACTCGTTCTTATTCTCTCGGTAATAGTCTGCTGCCCCTAGTATACTATTTAGTTTTTTTTTCACAACAAAAAGAAGCCACCCCAACGCCTACGATGGTAGTTTCTATGAAAGGTGGAGGCGTGAAGAAGACGCCCACGTCGTCTCTTGGCATTAATGAAACAACTTTATTGTACCTACGGTCAATTCTGGACGTATCTAAAGTTTCTAATCAGATAGAAAATGATCAATAAACTGGTCTATAATATCCTACTCTTGTCTTTTTTTATGTTATAAGTGTGCAGGAAGTCTGGACGCTCACCTGATGGTAAGTGATACGCCAGACCATGAAAGAGCGGCATTAAAGTAGACCAACAACTGATAGACAGTTATTATCTTCCATCAATGCCGCACTGCGTCCGTCACCCGAGACAAAAGATGTTAGGTCTCTTATACCCGGTAATTTCACTAGTTACAGCGCCCTCATCCCGAAACACAAAAGCGTATAACACTCCTGTTTCACGGGATGATATCTGGCACTGCGGTGGTACTTACCTAGATGACTCAGTATTGAGCCTTCCACCTAGTAAATAGTATGTCTCCTCCAATGCGAATTGGAGCCGGCTAATCACTAGCATCCTAAGATATTAGCCGAGACAAATGGTCAATTGGCTTTCGAAGCATGGAATCCGAAATATCCTTCAGTCAGTGTTGCCACCTTAGCCCCTTTGTAGCTAGATCTAGCACCATTGTAATCGGAATATTAAAGCTCATATAAAAAATATCTTTAATACCAATACCACATAATAATAATAATTATATAAACTTTATAATATAACAAGATATCTACATATACCCCCCTACAGTTATACTCGTATATATCTGTTTTGTTACAGTTAAGGGCATATTACAATGTACGGAATGTAATATCTTTATCACAAGCACATACAATATAAACTTATTTACATTGCCTAGGTAAATACTTTGTAAATGAGTTTCAACAATATCAATTACGAGCAGTTGTTTATAATAATTAAAACTCTAATAATATTTAATGTTTGTGTTCATTGCTCACTGTGTAAAATGTTTGTTACCCAAACTAAATTATTTCAGCAAATGTAAAATACGAATGTAATATGTATTAGGTTGGATTTTGTTCATTTAACTTTAGTTACCTCTTGGATGTTTCAAATAAATTATTATGCGAAATAGTTTGGTGACGGCTATAAACCTTAATCCGATATCAAACTTATAAGCTTTAAGTGTTATAAAAAGGTAAAGAGGTTTGAGTTATGATGATCTCTACTTGTTGTTCTTTTATTTAAAATGTCATAGGAAATATTACTGCTAAAACGCTAAGTACGAGTATTTGTTGTTGCACCATGCAATCTGAGTGTTATTAATACCCAAATTAACCACAACTATCCTATGAATGTTCGTCGTTAATCAAACTATTTTAAATACATAAGTAAGTAATAGTACTTACGTAATAGTACGTACTTACAAATAATAGTATTTGTTTGTTTTTCTTCTGATTAAGTTCTAAATTACTGAACGATTTCAACGAGATAGCTGATGTTATAAGTAAAACTAATGCTGCTGGGATGTGAACGAAACGCGGGCACAGCTATGCCAGTTAGTGCCACTTAGTGCTTTAGCAGTTAGCAACAAGATAACTGTAAAAGGGATTCTCGTAAGGACTCAAGTTCTTATAAGGGTCAAAAACATGAAACGCTCGTCGACCCGCGGTTCGAATGAGACATATTGACTGTTGCATTATTTGTTTCTTTTCAAAGAACTCCGTAAATTGAATGAAACATTTTATTACACATGCTTATTATATTATTTTATAATATTGCATACATATTAAAAATTGAAGATGAAATCTAATAAAGTAAAGTACTAATAACAAATACGTATATAATGTAATTCAATTCAAATTTCCAAATGTTTTGAAATGTTTTTATATATTTATTTTTTAAAGTATTTTGTAACCTCTTCTAGGTCAAACAAAATATGTTAAAATACATACAGAAATTGCATGGACTATACTATCTAATTGATCAATGTAGTAAGATTGTCTAACACTTATTTCATCATCCAACATATAACCTCCCATTGTTGGGTGCATGCATATTTGTATATTCTTGATTACTCTTCAGTTTAAGTTTGTATAATATGACTTTTGACTCCATACTTGTCAGATTTTGGAAACCGGTAAAACCATAATTGATTTTTTTATGTCACCAAGTGTACAGGAATGTCAAAACGCTCACGATGATGAGTGATACGCCAGACCATGACATAGCGGCCTTGATGTAGACCAATAACTGATGAACTGTTGTTATCATCAACGTCGCACTGCGCCCCTCACCCACTCGTAGCTAGGTATGTACCACCCACTCCGGTGATATCTAGAAGACTCTACCGAGACTACCAACTTATAAAATTTAGTTTATCATATAGTTTCGTTCCGGTATTTGAAGGGCTAACCTGATTTTGTCATATAGTATCGTTCCGGAGCGGAATCACATAAGAACGATACTTGGAACCTGAATAAACCGGATAATAGTGAGAGTCGGAAGTAATAGTGAGACACAAATGATTACTTGTTTTATAAATATTGAAAACGCACAATACACAAATATGTACATTTATGGCAATACTGTTGTCAGTATCTACAATATATATTTTTAATTTTCAGGAGCATTCGTAATTTTATTTTCATTCATTCATTTCATTTTTTATTTAATGGTTTACTGTCTCTTTAGACCGCACTGAAAGCTTGTTACAGGCGGAGTGCATTAATTCAAATAAAGAGCTACGACAATAGCTCCTGTCGGTAATGATGTCACGTCTGCCCCTTACGACACTTCGTGCATTGAATGCACAGGCGTCTGAAAAGGGGTTTTTATTACAAACTGATTTCACTAGATCAAAGGCGTAGTATATTTATGGATCATAGAAATCATGTTGCAGAATGTGAAATCTTATCTCTCTTCAACCTATCTGAGTCTGAGTCCACTGCTGAGCATAGGTTTTTTTTTTATAGTATAGGGGGCAAACGAGCAGACAGATCACCTGATGGAAAGTGAATACTGCCGCCCAGACATTTGCAACACCAAAGGTACTACAAGATGCGTTGCCGGCTTTTAAGAAAGAGGTCTTCCCGATTTTGCGCTGGTTATCCCGGTTCTCCATTTTCCATATGTACGTCTTTCGTAAGACATCGCTCCATTGAACCGATGATTAATATTTACACTGATTCATCTTAAGCTAGTGAGGATACATCATCGTTAAATTAATTGTTCGCAAACTCTAACTACATTATTGTATCCATGATTCCATACAAATTAAACGTTTCGGAATCTATTCCATATTTTATTGAATTCAGGATTTTTAATATCTGCAATAAATTATTAGATTTGATTTGGTTTGAAAAAAATATGAAAATAAAAAGCTTATTTTTTCAAGATTGAACAATTATTTATGAACCACTTTCCATTGCCAAATCGTATAGGTCTTCGACTGGTAAACTGTAAAGTGCTCAAAAAGCATTGTTTAAAGTTTTTACTGCACATTCTTTCTGGATCCTAAATCGTCATATCCATATTTTTTTCATTTTATAAACCATGTTATGTAATTGTAAATATATTTGTGTGTGCATGTAATTTTAGCATATAGTTTAGGGTGTAGCTTTTTGTATTGGTCAGAGTGTTTTTATACTTTTCTCTAATATGATTAAAAATACATATTTATTTATGACAACTTGCTTTTTAGGCCCCTGGTAACAATATTTTCCCTCATCATCCTATTGACCCAGTGCAGTGACACTTCTTCCTTGAAAGCATAGCTATGGGGATGTACTAGCTATAATTGGGGCAAAATGGAATTGTGTGAATGTCTATGGATGCCACGTACCAATATCTGTACGAATTTTCGAAATTTTATGTATGTTTATCCGACGCTGTTACGGTAAAGGAAAACATCGTGAGGAAACCGACGCACAACTACGAAAAATTAAAAGGTTGTGCGTGAAGTTGTCCAATCCATACTGGGCGCGCGTGGACGGCTAAGCCCTATACGCCCTTTAGGGTAGGCTGGTGCTCCTCGATGGGGACTATATAATGAGCTGATAATGTTGAATAAGAACATTTATTAATAAATGGACGGCGTAAATGTGTTAACATCATATTTTAAAAGATGAAATATTGCCCAACATCCTATTTTATTATTATCTTCTTACAGATTATTCAGACTAAGGTTTTGATCTACAAGAAACACACTGTGTTGATGAAACGTTGGAAAGCTTTTATATAACCTGTGGTCGCTTGCAAAGAGACTCGTATCAGAGGCTATATTTGTATCTTGCTTTAAAACAGTGAATTATTTATAGTGAAACTGGTTTTTACTAATGGGTAGGTACCATATAACGGGTATTTTGTGAAAGCATCACAGCGAGTAATATATTACTCTCAAAATGGCTTGTCTACGTTCCTCTTTAGAGGATTAAATTCACCAGTAGGTACACACAACAAAATGACAAAAAAGAGTGTATTAGAAAATAAAAATCATCTAATTTATTCCCTAAAATATTTGAAAATTCTTTTTAATTCGCTGAATGTATTTTCTTTCATCCCTAAAAGGGGAGAGTTAAAAGCGTAAAGTCACCGTTAATTTATTTTAATAATATTAACGCTCAAAAAATCCTTAGATTAATGGGTGCTCTATATGAAATGTCTCCCTGATGACATGACATCGTTGTTATCGCTCCGTGTAGGAATATTTCATCATATGCTGACACACGATGAAACACATATTATTATAAAATAATAACGAAAACATGGCGTTTGGATGTGAACAATGATTGCCATTTTTCAGAATTACTTACCTTAGGACGATTTTCATTAATTAAGAAATTAAAGAATGTGGCTTTAAATCTACCAGAATCATTACAGTTTCAAAAAGTAATATTACAAATAATGGGAATGATAAGTATTTGTTATGTTTGATCTTGTTGGTGTGTTGCATGTTGGTGGCATATTGGAATGGACTGTTGCCTTCCGATCTGGAAGTTGAAGGTTCAAATCTTGCTACGTACCAATGAATTTTCTAACGTTTCGTACTTTTATCCTACGCTCTTACAGTGAAGGAAAACATAGTGAGGGAACCTGCGCACTATATTCAAAGGTTGTGCGTGAAGTCGGCCAATGCGTGCATGACTGAGGCCTATGTACCCTATACGGGTAGGATTGTGATATAATGAGCTGATGATGATTTTTGTACATGTTATACTTTTAACCTATTTGAGTACGTGTCAATGTAATGGAGTTGTAAATACAAGTGGGACGTCAATAACGTTTGGATCTTTTATCATGCCTCCGTAACTAACTAAAGAACTTGGACATCGTTCATCATTAATTTTAATGAAAATCGCTTACTAAGAAACTCTCTCGTAGAACCTCAAAACCGCGTGAAATTCACTCAAGTCAGCGGTAAAGTAACGAACAATTAAGATGTCAAAACAAGCTTTTACAACCAAGTGTTAAAATGATGAATAATTTTATGTTAACTTGTTTAAAAATTAAATAAATGACGTCAAAATAATTATCAAAATGTGGTAAATTATATAAATTAGAGTAAATAATATATACGTCTATCCGGTGCTCTTACGGTGACGAAAAAAATCGTGAGGAATCCTGCGCACGGCTATGAAGAAATTCAAAGGTTGTCCGTGAAGTTGGCAAATCCGCACTGGGCCCACATGGACGACTAAGCCCTATTCACCCTATACGGGTGCGCTTGTGATGAGTATAAAAAGCGAGAGACAACGCTGCACGTAACCACGTAACATTTTGCGGAATGAATGAGGTTACCGTTAGCCCAAACCCTCTTTCTCCAACTGGTCCCTGTTTACTTTTCCCTCACCTTCTTTTAAATGTTGACAATGCAATCATTACTACTTTCGATTTGCAAAAACAGGGAGGTTTTATTTCTAAATGACTCCTGGCTTTGTGGCGGCATGACTTATCATCAGATGAATCTGCTTCTTTGCTTTATCTTTGTTCTATGTTATTGGGGTTGGTTTTCACACTTATTCCTTGAAGAAGCCATACTCCAACCAGCTCACCTTCCCACAAAAGCAGTTCAATCTTTCCGGTCTTCTCAGGACGTCCGCATGTATTACCGGTGAACCGATAGTTTCCTTCCGGATCTGGGCTACGCCTGTGCACCAAATGAGCACATGCGCCACCGTTTCCTCCTCTTCCATGCACGCTCTGCATAAGATTGTCTGTGATAAATAATATGTGGAAATCCTTGTTTAATTGACAACACATGCACAGAAGGCGCCTAGATTGTTTCCAGTTTAGGGATGACATGGCCTCCTTGGGTTGCCTGCATCCTGGTGTCGAGGACCACCTTTGTTTGCCTTTTTATCCTTAAGTTATGTAAGTAAAGTACCTCCAATTTTCCTTTTATTGTACATGGAATCAAACAAAGTTAAACATCACCAACATTCGAGTACAAAACAATCTCGCAGAGTTTTTTGGTGAAGCCTTGAATTAATTCACAAGATAAATCTCTGAAGAAAAACGTCAACACAAAAGCCTCAGGGCGTTCTCTCGAATATTTTTAATCAAAGTTACATTTTTAAGCTGCGAGCTGTTTTCTGTTATATTAGAGGTGGATGGGAATATTTTATGCAAACTGCCGTAAAGTTATAAAAGACCATTTTGTAAGTTATACCGGTAAATGCTTCCAATACGAGAGCAATTGTGGTAACCAAGGGAGACAATTTGATTGTTACTGACAAATGTACAATTTCATTACTGCTCCGAAAAATAATAGGCAAAATCCTTTCAGTCCATATCAAAATTTCCAGCTGTAAATAACATTATTATGTATTTCATTTTTTACATTAGGATTTTAATACCTGAAAATAAAATTGTTTACAAAAGTATTATAAAGTACTTAAGAACCCGACAGACTTGGTTCTGTCAAAAATACACTTTTCAATAGTGACGTAAAAAATATGAAATGAAATGCACATTGACTTTTTATTTAATAAATTTTAATATAATATTTATTTTATTTAAAAAATCCAGGCGTTATGCGCTTACTTACATTTTTTTGCTATTCATATTTGTTAAGGCGTCGTTGAATTATCTCGTATTAGATTTATTTCTTACCGTGAAAACCATTCTTGAATATCAATGAACAGGTTGAGTTATGCGCGAACAAACACATTTTGAGATTATTTTTTATATTATAGAGGATAATATAATATTAGATTGCATTGTATTCACTGCCTCCGTTGTTCGTGGTCTGGAGGTGATCCGGGGTTCATGGGTTTGAATCCCAAGGGATCGCATAATGTAAGTCACTTTGGGCGATTTCCGTCAGTTTGGGTAAGAAGCCAAAACAGCGCGCAGGCTGAATCACCTATGATTGACCAAAACGAAAAACTATTCCATGCTTCTGAGGCTTAGCTTTCCGTTATAATCTTTGAATGATATTTGATAGCCATTCAGCAATCCGTATTCGGGCCGTGGTGGGTTACGGCCCAATATCCGTATAGCTATGCTGTTCAGGAAGGCTTGTGCCATGAAGTGGCATGTTATATTCAGAAGATGATGATGAGTGATGACGATTGTTTTCTATAGTAGGTATTTGTAATGTTGTAATACTGTTATGTTAAACGTAATGTTGGACTTAATTCTTTTTAATTTATGAATATAGTAAAAGAAAAATATGCAATACATTTTCGCACACTATAAAATTATGTTTTGCATGCGAGCTGCAATATACTCTGAAACGTACTTAGAGTGTTCCTTCAGGAGTGCTTTTGTCCACTTTATACCAAATTTATCTCTTCACTTACTTGTATTTATGATAACTGGGATCTAGAGCCGTGGAGAAAATTATAACTTCCTAAAGAGACTTACCATAATATGATACATAATATGTAACATAGAACTATTATAATACAATTAATACTTATTTTTTATTCATTATATGCTTTTTGTAAATGTACGTTAAGAGAGTGAAGTCACCTAGTCTGTGTCGACAAATCAATCAAATAATATTTTATATTACCTCAGCAGATTACAATAATTATGATATGTCCTTAGGTATATAAATCTATGCAGCGCGAACCCAATACTTTTTTATTTTATTTGCTTTAATTACGAAGCTTAAAAAAATAAGTATGTATAGAAAAAGAAGTCTGCTTCAGAAGTAGAATAAACTGACTTCGGTGTAAAGCTGATAAAATTAAAAAGATTTACACATCTCATTAGGTGATAATTGAATCCTAAATGACATCAATTAGCGCCATCACTTTTTCGCTAAGTATGGTCACGCCTAAAGTTCGGGCGTAAGCATACTGTGCGAACAGTACTTGTATGTGATTTTCACTTGTATGGGTTCCTTGTCATGGTAGATTAAGGACAGCCTTCTTTAATCGGAATTATCGGATTTAAGAATCGGATCTTACATGGAATATTGCTCTTAATTTATGGAATCAGTCATCATCGGAAATATTTCCGGCACAATATGACCAGGCGTTCTTCAAAAAGAGCGTACTTTTACATAAAGGGCCGGCATCGTATCTTTGTGACCACAGCTGATGCAAATATCTATGAGCTTAGGTAACCCTTTCGATTAGGTGAGCCACAATGCCTGTTTGCAATTTTATAAAAAAATATATTTAAAAAATAATTAAATAAGTGGGACCTCTTTATTTGCGTTTTTTATTATACCTAATTTCTATCCATACTAACATTTTTAATGTGACAGTGTGTGTGTTTACTTGTTTGTCCGTCGTTCACGGCAACGGAGCAACGTATTGACGTGATTTTTAAGTGTAGATAGAGTTGAAGGGGTACAAAGTGACATATTCGTAAGGCAAGTTCTTGATTCTTCCTAACTCCCTACTTCCCTAAAATGGTTCACCCTTCATTGAAACGTTCCGCAAATTTTAAGATAGAATGCAAAAAATGGCCTGCAGAATATTGTTGTATATCGTGCTTTATCATTTTTATATATGCCCCTTTTTAAAAGAAGAAGGGAGGTTTATGTGGAACTTTTCAAAGTTTTTTAATAGGGTACTAAAACTCGGTACGTACTCTTGGTTACCACAATAAAACGGGCCCTAATAGTTTTTGCAAATGTTCCACCAGTCCCTAAACTAGGGGATACAAATTGTGAGGTTCCTGTTCCCAAATGAAAAGACATTAATTTCATCTGGGTATCTGGGTGGAAATGTTACAATAAATTCACAAACATCGAAGTGTAGAGGACTGTTTAATGTGGGATAAGACAAAGGTCGCAGCTCGTAGCGTCAAATACACTCTGCTGATAGCAGCCCCTTAGGAGTGTGTTGTTGCTCCCCATAAAGCAAGTTCAGCTCGCTAGTCACTTGTATTAATGAGGGCTGGGATTTCGAGACGTGTTCAAAATAAATTATTTATAGCGCCAATTCTCATACAAACCTGCGTTCATCATTTCTATATTTTGTAAAGGAGAAGTATTTTTGAGAACTGAAATGTAAGTTTCATAGAATAGGAAACTTTTAAAGAAATGTGACAAAAAAAATTTCAAGGCATTGATTTCAATATGTTTTTCACTTTATGCACACAGCTTCATACACAAATTTATGTAACATTATTATTTTATGTTTATGTCATCATTGATGACCTATAACGTCCTCCTAAATGTTCTACTGCTTATGATGGAAATCGAAAATTTAAATATTCCATGGTCATTATAGTTTGTTACAACCAAAATAATGCATTGGATAATACATGACAAAATATTTACTGAAAAACGGCCTGTACTGTTTCGATTTAAAGATCGAAGTTTACTAATAATTACTATTATAATATCAACACGTCAAAAGAGTAAAATTCAAATTAAACTAAAAACAAATATACGATTCAAGAGTTACAAAACATTATGGTAAATTTAGTAAAATCTAAATTTAAATTAACAGTACTTCCACATCCATAACGGTATGTTGACTTTCCCGTATGTAAATTAAGGGAGCATTGCTTTGCGAAAAACAAATAAACAACAAAATTAATCACTTTTAATGTGCTTAAAATACCAATTACGCATCTTAACAGGGCCCTTTTGGATATATCTCACGTATATTACGATATATATAAGACCATACATACACGCATAATGATGATCAAATGCGGGTAAAAATGTAAATGAAATAGAAAATTATTTGATTAAATTAAACTTAAATCACATTTCTATTAAGTGAGTGAGTAGCTTTATTTACCAGGGTGCCTCTAGTTTACCAAAGAACTTAATTAAATCTTTGGGCAGGGGCTGCCCCGTACCAGCTTCTCCCTCTAGACCGCATTTAACGAAGACCAACTCCTGTTGTCGATTGCCGTGATATTTCGGATAGGCTTGACTCCTTGGCACTGCGTAGAGATGTACGGACTAATCTCTGCCGCCCCTTTCCGTCTTAAAGTTTCGCGACAACTCTACCACCCCCACCACCTTGACACAGAGCATTGGAAATTTTCTGCCCCGCACCACAATGTGTCGTACGGACGGACAGACATACATGGTGAATCTTTAAGGTTTCTGTTTGGCTACGAAACCCTAAAAACGTTGTTTTCGTGTACATTTGTAAGAGGCTCTCTGCTATCAATCATTTGCCTCATTTTGCTAAGGTAACATGACCTGAGAAATGCGGGAGCACCTTGAAATTGGAACGTGGGTTAATTTATTTTGCTGTCCCGTTCGCTTTTTCTTGGGGACCGAAATGGGACCGATTATTAATCATACTTATTTAAAATACAATATGGTAAGCTGATACAAGTGTTTGTGAAATTGGGACGCACATTTGTTGATAAACATTGATATAGCTTAACGAAGAAAAACTTAATAGTACTCAAACGTACACAAAACATTTATGGTTTTCACGTTTATTTTCTGTGGAATTCCGGTGTGATACTACGATATAATACCGATTGCATCGCTTTTTGAATCCTAAAGTGAGTAGGTACTGATAATATCTGACATAATTGATGGAAAACAAGGTCTTGCAGTGAACAGGATGAAGCGAGCCACCCAAATTCTGGCAAACCTACATACATGGGTTTCCCCCATTGTGATCCAGATACCCTGGTCATCTGTTTTTCTCATTCAGCCTCCGTCAACTTTCGTAAGCCATCGACACATCGGGTCGGAGGGCTTCCTACGCTATGCTTGACAAGATCCACTCCAAATTTTGTCTGCTCCGACGGCCATCGGTTCTGCGACATATGTGACCAGCCAACTGCTGCCAACTAAATAGGTAAATGGAATTTATTGCTAATCTGGTTGGGACTCTGTGGAATTATGATTAGGTACAAACATTACGACAATGGACCTAATTTTCATATGCCATACGAACGATACTGCAATCCACTAAAATTCCGTCAACTGACGGGTTAAGGCATCTTTTGTATTGATATTGATCACCATCCACATATCATTAGGGATTTTTCATGTAAAACATCACTAATATCATGTTTTAACTTGACCGTAGCCGTGAAAGAAATAAGAAAAGAGAAGAATAGAAAAGAGTTATTCTTGAAGCCATGGCAGACCTACTGCAGATATTATAATAAATTTTCGATTAATTTCCTCGAAATGAGAACTCTTAATATGAGAATCGAAGATTATCGCCTCTCTTCTAAGTAATAAAAGTAGCAGTATGTTATTACATAAACAACTACTTCTATAAGAAAACTTTTAACAAAAAATTCTAATTGGAAACGTGTACGTTGAGAGACAGGAAAATAATTCCTGACCCAATTTCCAGCGAAATATCCGTCATGGATGAGTCACACAAATAAATGTTAGAGAGTGCTACAAATTATAACATTGTTTGCTTAGTAGAGGTAGCATAAAGTTCACTGGCAAAGTACAACTTCACGGGTTGTTGAATGCATATCCTGTTTAATCTATAATATTCAGAAATCGTGAAATGTTACTATTATATGAGCATCAAAATATTTCTGTTCTTAAAAATATTGATCTTGTTCTGCTGTAGAAGGATATTATCCTCTATTTCCTATATAGAAATAGATTTCATAGTGTCTGGAATCCTAGGTATTAAAAAGTTAATGTTTGCGAAAAAATATTTATTAAGTTTCTATTTAAGAATGTTTTAAGTATTTTGATGTTAAAATGACAAGTTCAGAAATTGATTGATACACCATTTGGTAATTATTTCCAATGATATTAAAACTTGGCTTTGAAAAGAATTTATGTAGAGCCAGCAATAACCGGTATTAAAAAAGGAAATGTCAATAAACACAAACAACATCAAGCGCAATCAATTGTAGGGTCTTGCTAATAGCCATCATTATGCAACGATCTCGCAGCTCACTAATTTATGTGCATTTTGACGAATAATTTCGCTCGGTGCTCAAAATGTGAACTACAATGGAGTGGTATTTCTGACGTGAAATGTAAAGCCATTGATGTGTGAAATATGTTTCTGGAGATCCAAAACTAGAGGTAATAATTCCATCATTATAAGATGTGATATATTGTAATCTATATTAGTTTTTTGTAGTCACATTAATCTATTTTCATAATTATATTAGGAGCCTACCTTAGGATTACCCTTTCTAATTGGATTCAACAAGATAACCTCTTTATCGAAAATGGACTTGAACAAATTCCAATCTGGAAATTTATAAGAATTTATTAAAACATGCACAACATGAAGACCTTATAAATACCGTATTAAATAAATAAATATAAAGTCTAGCTGTGTATGAAGGTGTGGTGACATGATAGTTTTGTGGAACTTTGTAACTTTAAATAAAATAAATCCCATAATTAATTCATTGAAGGTAATAAAACATATCAACGTAATATTTGCAATTTGTGGGTGTTGTATTATTATGCATATTATCTTCATTACGCAGAAACTCATTTGACATTTACTCAGAGCAGAGCAGTCAGCAGACACTCAAAACATGTAATTTTATAAGCTGGAATTAACTCTAGGCACACATTTTATATCCCACAATAATTAAAAAGCAGATTGATAAAAGTTTACAGTCAGAATCTTCTTTTGCATACATTTCACATTCATATTTATTGCCAAACACATTTAAGCAAATCCATACTAAAATTCAAAATAACTTTGTGTTCGTTTGGTATCTTAGCAATACTAGCTGCATACACCATCATGCATGTAGCATGCATGGCAAATATGCACCATGCAAGTAAGCATGCAGCATTTAAGCAAGCATGAAGCATTAAGGCAACCATGGATGTAGTATGTATGGTTTCTGTCACGGCTCCGGCGCTGCGGAGTTCCGGTGGTCCCAAGTGAGCTTATCGTCGCAGATGTTTTAAACTCACCGCTGCGGCTGAAGCTGGCCGGCAAAGAAGACAGCAAGCCGAATCTATCTAAAATGTCAACACAGTATGAAACTTACAGTGTTAAACCATTTCATTGATTTATTGGAGTTTAGTATTAATGTTCCTTATAGTAAGATAGCCATCAATTTATTAACTGGTCATTTCTAAGGTCAGATTCTTGATGACATAAAAATGAGATAGTGTGTTATTTATTATTATGCACTTTATATTATTTCAAATGTCTCATGAATTGCTACAATTTTTCATTCAAAATGAGAAAAACAGTTCCCAGTGCACCCGCAACTGCAGATTCAAACTTTTCACTATCCATTATCTTTCTACTTTGTTAGGTTCTTTAGGGAAATTCGTTTTATTTCTCACGGTGCAATACGATTTTTTCAAAGACATTTAACATTCACAAAGCATTCGTTCGCACGGGCTTATTCCTTATTTGAAATCCATTTACATTTAACATTTTCATAGTAATTGCAATTTTCTTAAGAAGACATAGTTTACTGAAAATATTCCATCTACATCCCCGTTTGTTACATAAAGCCAAGTATGCATTTTAGCATCAGTAGAACAAGGCTTGATTCACTGGCGCCTGAGGTTTATGCTACGCTTAGTTCAATTACTGTACTTTCATTTAAAGGATTCAATAGCCTATCGGTCAGCACGTTATATTGATCATCGTGCAAGTAGTCAGTGAACCGATTTGTGACTGAAATCCGAATTTCTAAAGGGCAAACGTCTCTAGGGATCATATTCCCACGTACCTTGGATTCTCACACAGCTGTACAGAATATAAAGGCTCTGGTTGGGCATTAGCGCGTTAAAAGTTAGATTATTTCATTAATAGTGAGTGCTGCCCATATATTTCTTACTAAAGTTACAATACAAAGCATATGTACTTCCTAGTGTTTATAATTTGATTGGAAATTCAACACCATTCTATAAAAGTTGTATCAAACAATCGTTCTTAAATTTTACATGCCTATATTAGCAATAAAATCCTAAGGAAAATTGAGGATAATTAAGCACAAAAATAAACATCTGAGAAAGCGACCACAAAATTGCGATTCCTAGTGGCAGTTAATTTACACGGACTCTGCCAAATGGATAAAAGAGAAATGTAAAAATACTCCAGTTAATTAACCGTAACATTTGAAGTGCTCAGTGAATAATTATAATCCAAAACGTAATGATTTTTTGCGGTTGACTGTAACATTTGCAATTAATAGATAATTTATTCTAATTTAGACGTGTAGGTACTATGATTATAAAACATTTATGTGAACAAATACTAAACATTTGATGAGTTGTAAAATCTTAGTCTTCTCATTTTTTTTATCGACTTAAAAAAAGAGTATACTCAATTCGACCGTTTACATGACTTTTTACGTTTATTCGCGGATATCGTCGTCATTTATGAACCGATTTTAATGTTTTTTTTTCTTTGGAAATAAAATACCTCAGAGGTGGTCCCATTTTAAGGAAATTAGGGAGTGATGATGGAGACTAGAGAAATCAAGCGAAACTTTTTTTTAATGATTATTTGCGGTCATATCCGTCGTTTATGATCCGATTTTGATGATTGTTTTTTTGTTGGAAAGAGGATACTTCAGAGGTGGTTCCATGATAAGAGAGTCAGGGTATGGTAAAGGAAAACTAGAGAAATCGAGGGAACATTAAAAAATCGTAGCCGGCTCGGAGCAACTACGAGTATTTCTTCATTATAATATACTAGCTTTTGCGTGCGACTACGTCCGCGTCGAATAGTTACTTTGGCCTCACGCTCTCTTTAACCCGCTACTTCGTTTATATTGGTGAGCTAAAATTATATCTCATTAGATATTCATTTAAGTTGAATGATGTGGATGGCAATTTTGGTTAAAAGTATTTATTTGGATTAGGATTAATATCATATTTATGAAAACACCTTCGCAAATGATGCATTATTTTAGAAAAAAATAGCCAAAAATATGTTATAGGGAGCTAACCTTAAAAGATAGACATATGCTATCACGAACTTTTTTGTAGAAAAGGGAAACAAAACTCTCATACATGACTTTTGCGAAACTTTGACCGTTTACACAGCGTACGCAGCAGAAGCTCCAAGTATGAAAAAAATCCCCGATTTTGAAACATTCTTCATAACTGCTCCGCTTCTATTACTCGTAGCGTGATGGTATATAGCCTATAGCCTTCCTCGGTATATAAGCTTTCTAACACTGAAAGAATTTTTCAAATCGAACCAGTAGTTCCTGAGATTAGCGCGTTCAAACAAACAAACTCTTCAGCTTTATATATTAGTATAGATTAATTACAGTAATTACATTTTATGCACATGAAATCACTTACAATTGTAAAAGAATCAACAAATAATACCGAATTCAAACTAAAAAGCAAAAACTAAATGTTTTGCTAGGTAAATAGAAATGGTTAAAATAATTCTTTCATAATTTTTATGTCGGTGCCAAACTAACTCTTTGGCTTTACAATATAGGTACCTACCTACTTAAGGTAAGAAAGATAAATCCATACAGGGTTCTTGTTTCACTTGGCATCGACTTCAAAATTATGAAAGACTATGCGATATCAATATTTATTGTATCTTCATTGTTATCTTTATTTTATATGTATATTGTAACTATAGCTGTAAGCCACCCTGTTAAAATAAAATTAAATAAAATAGCTAGTGGAGGTTGCCAAAATGTCGTACTATTGGTATGTGTACCGACTGCTTACATATGGCATTATTTTTTGGGGTAATTCAATTAATAAACAGGCTACATTAATCTTACAAAAGAAATGTCTACGTATCATGTGTAATATTAATAAATATGAATCTCTTAGAAATATTTTCAAACATTTTGAATGTACTAGAAATTTGCACTTTTATAATAAGTAATAAAGACCATTTACTAGAAAAAAGTGAATTAAAGAAAAAATTAAAATCGCAACATGAATTTGACATGTGTATTGTAAACAGCTCTAGCTACATATTTAGTAAAAGCACTTTAATTTCTGGAATAAAAATATTTAATCATTTGCCTCTATTTATCAAATCTCTCGAAGTCCACACTTTAAGCAACTCAAAGAATGGTTAATATTTAAATGTTTTTATAATTTAGATGAATATTTTAACTGTAAAAACTGATGTTATTTAAATTTTAAATTGAAATTATTGATTTGTATTTGTGAGAGTGTAAGTGTTATTAGTGTTGTGTGCAATTTATAATGGTTAGTTAATAAAGTGTGTTACCGTGTTATTCTTCGTGTTTGGCAATAATTTATCCGGAACCCCCAGCTCGTAACAATATATTATTAAAAAATATTTTTAATTCCCATGAAAAAATAAAGGCATTATGAAGCTAATAGTTATAAGCCAATAGTGTTTTATATCATATTCAACAGAAGGTAATTAAATCTCGGAGTTGTCTCATTTATTTGTTTCATAATTTAATGAACCCTTGCGAAACAAGGCAGTTTTTGAGCATCCGCTTAGCAGGTTTTGTGAAAATATTAAATTAAAATTTACAAATACAGGTCCCTTAAAATGTTTTATGCATAAAGTCCTTTACGACTAAACGATATGCGCATGTAATTAGTCTAATCAAATATAAGTGAAAGGATTTTAAAAATGTTTTTCATGGACATATTCATTTGATATGAAATAACAACAAAGGTATCAATACATAAAACCTGTCTATAAATAAAATTAGACTTAATTCCAAATCTTCAGACGATCGGTCGTTTGAAGAAACTAAATTTAAACCTTATGTAAAGGTCGCAAGGTGACATAGAACGAAGCTGTATTCATTACAAGCCGATGGATAAGTTTGTTAAATATACACAACTTTTTATACAACTTTTTTACGCATATTGAGCGCGTCTGAAAAGAAATTCAGTAAATTAAGTCGACGATTAAGTTCTGATAATCTGCCAATAAATAAAGTGTGACTTACTTAAACCCGAATAGGTATATTGGAGTAATTTACAATGGAAATAATAATAATAAAAATAGATTTTCTATTTTGCCTGGATTTCTGATGTTCGAAGGGTTAATACCTATTTTCTAACAAAAACATAGAAAAAGCTTATTTTATAGGTGCCAAGCAAAGGTGTTGCAAAATTTCTTCAGAAAGATCACACACACATGCAAACATGAATTTACTAAACAATTTATTTTAATAATTGTATTTTTAGTAAGAGCATATAAATTTGCTCGACGGCCGACTTTATCACATGGCAACACTAGATTCATGTTCCAGAAATCTGCAATATAAAAGGCAGTGAATAATTCCAACATATTTAAATGTTAAAGAGGTGGCTGGCGCACAACACAATGATCATGCAGATTAAGCTAATCTAACTTATGTTAATTAGTAACGCTATTCTAGCTCTAGGAACAGACAAAACAATGAGTTGCTGAAACTTTTATTACTATTTAACCATAATAATTTTATTTCTATTTTGTAATTCCTAATGTATTTTGTTAAATATAATAATACACGTAGGATTGATTTATCGCTTGACACGTTGATTACAATTTTAACAAAAAAGAGTAGTTCTATTTCAAGATGGTAAATATACCACTAATATTACGGCCTAATCTTTCTACAGATGATGACATTAACAGCACATCGATGGCACAATCTCTACGTTACATTTTAATTACAAAAAACTACAGACAATACTACCAAGAAATGTGATACTGAAGTGCCCAATGCGGACATGTGGCAAAACATTTTGTCTTTCAAATAATTCCCTAAGGCGTAGTGTTAGTAAATTATGCCGTCCGAAACGCGCTCTATAACGGTTTTGTCATCCTTGTATATACTTCGACCACAAAGTAACACAACTTGTATTTTTCGAGGCTAAAATATACAAGCGGGTCAACGTTGTTATTCACTGCCCAGTAGACCATGCGACTTGGAGAGGGACCAAAGAAAACTCTCCAAGCATGTGTTCTTGTTGAAATCTAATCCTATTTTTGGAAGAGTTGTCGTATGACTGAATTAGGTATCGACATTTTAATGTCGAAAATATAGATAAGTCGTCATACCGCATTAATAAAAGAGATAAATAGTATAAAATGAATTACCCGCAGATGTTTTAATGCTGTGTAAAAGCCAACATCTTAATTTAACGTCTCTGCAAAATTATGGTTACCGCGAAACGCTTAATTACAATACCTTGCCTGCATTATTCCTGTGGTCTTGATTCTGCGGAATCTCTTCCATATCTTTCATGCTTTCTAGACGATGATATTTATAACACTAAAGGTGTTTTTGATTTATCTTAGCAATTACTCATATTTGAATATTCATTATTCATATAAAGAGCACGCGTAAATTATTAACTTGTGAAAATAAATTGAAGATCTGAAAAACGATAAAAGTAGAAAACATATTATGAAAAAAAAGGATTTGGAAATATTTTAACAATATATTTACACCATGAGAGTGATGATTTTATTTATTTAGTTCCATGCTGAGGGTTCTTTAAATTAAATAATCAAGCAATAACGGTAGTTTTGTTATTTCAAAATATTTATTCGCTCTGCTTTTTATTGTATCGAAGTTCGTACATTTTTGTGAATTGCGTAACGCAAACAACAAATAATGAAACAACTACAGCATGATATGCACCGGACACCACACAGACCGTATCCGTGAATTTGAACAAAATGGGATGTCAAAAGGCAAAATAAACAAGGGTTTAGATTGGTTCTATCACAAAGCTTGCCTCTGTTTTTGCGCAGTAGAAATCCAAACAAAAAGTTTTTCATTAACTTAGACTGCGAGCCGATCTATTGAAACAAATTTTAGTTTCGGTCAGATTGTTTTCAAGTATCGCTCGACGAAATATACACACTCGTGCAATATATTTGGACACGAGGAAAAAGACTTAACGGCCCTTGAAAGTGGGGCTTGGGTGATACTTATTGATGTTGACCTTTCCGCGGGAAAGTAAGCAAAGTCAAGCATCCGAGAGTTTTGCCAATTGGGTTTTGTAAGAATGGAGCAAGTGAAATCTGCACGTGGGGAAAACAATCCAATTAGATTTGGCGTGAAGTGACATTGTTTATTGTTTTGGTTAGGTCACTCTAGTGAAGTAACGCTTGTTTTATTTAGTTATTTGTAAAACAAAAAAGAATAAAACAATACGTTTTCTGTTAATTAAAAAAAAACTCTCTTCAACCTTTATATATTTTTAGAACAATAATACTTTTTCTAAAATAGTTAAGTTCGTTGTTACATGATCCTGACCGGATCTTTGTACTGAGTAGGTGTTTTATTCTATAGGTATTTTTTAATCTCCAGTGATTTGGATTGGGTGTCAGCAATTAGGAGTGACTCTAATTGAAAGGTGGTACTGTACTGAGTTCTATATTTTAGGGTATGTTGCCACCGACATCAAGCAAATTATTGCGTAATAAAAATACATGTTCGCACAAAAAATCTAAAGATAATATATATAATTTTGACTTTTTGCTAGATGTGTAGGCTACACAGAAATATAAAGATTGGCATGACACGCAGGAATTATGCAATAATGGGTCCATTTTTTTTCATTACTAAGCATAACGTAACGTAACTTAGCTGGTTGCTTCGCTGGCGACTATTCTTTGTTTCAAATATGTACTAAAGTTTAATAGAATATTTTTTCTTTTACTACGTAAGAATTTAGTAAATACGGTTTTTAGAAAGTATAGAAAGTACCCATAAAGTTAAATCATATGAAATTCGTTGAATTAGGGATAAAAATACCTCGGCTAAAAAAAATTCTTGTTTCTTTAAATTTGAATTGTATTTACAAGAGTGAACCTAGATGGCATTCTAAATTTAACCATCAAAGATATTTCCTATAGACATATTTTCTATCGTTGTAAAATAATAATTTTAATTTAATCAAACAACTTTTTCAACAATTTGACCGTAATAAAAATGATTCCGATAACACTATTTCGCTCGGATGAGTTTAATGGAAATTTTAAATACAAAAACTGCTTTGATTTGTTCCGTCTAACGCAAAACAAATAGTAATAAAAAGATATCGCTCGAAGCATTTCATTTTGCACGATGAATTGGAGCAGAAGCGACAACCCTAAGTGAACACGGATTGAATTTCAAATAGCCACAGTTGTGTTTTGGAAAACATAATTTAATATTGAGTTTACTTCATACTTACGGTGCTAAGGAAAATTATAATACTGTTAAATTTGCTTAATAAAGAGCAGATGGCAAAGCAGTGGTGTATTCTCCAGTGACGTTGTCATAATTATTATAGTTTATATCTATTTTCCAGGGTTGCTGGATATGTGAATAATTTATTTACTTACGTATTACTACTCGCATGTCTATGTAATTATTTAAGCTTAACCCCTATGTTAATATTTATTGATCGAAACTTGACTTTGAATAAAGTGTTTTTTTATAGAATATTTTTATATAGGTATGCTGTGTGATATCCAATATACCGACTTCTAACTAACTATAAGTCACATGTATTATAAATATTGCTTTTTTTACCGGCTGAAACTACTGAATACATCTCATCCCTAATCGGCAAAGTGTGCAAACTATAACCAGCATGGCATCCCTATGTAACTGGTAGCAAATTCTGGTCAAGATATTACAATCCCAAGTTTAATCAAAATGGCTGCTAAGCGATGTCTTACAGTGCAGCTCTGCATTGTCAATATTAATTTAACAAGATTCAGGTAAAATTAGTTCCTTAGAGTGAATTTCTCTTTCTTTTATTGTATTGCATCGCGATACCTACTCGTTGGAATAACATAAAAGTTTTGCACGTTTTTTAATTTAACTATATTAAAAACCAGACTCTCATTCCTACATTTAATTTATAATTTTATCTATGATATTGTGGGTATTATATAGAATTTAGCAGTTAAGTACTTTCATTAGATAATCATATTATATAGGAAGAATTAAAAAATAAAGTTATAGGTACCATTTTCTGGTAGGAGTCACCTTGGATCGATTTCCATTCAACTCAAAGAACATTACCGTTGAATGCTCCTTTAAAAAAAATAACCGGTTCAACTATTTGGATGCTATGGTGCAGCAAACCAGACACACACACATACACACTTTGACAGATTAGGACTTCAAAGTAATCAAATTCAGGATTAAAAATAATAACGATTTAACGCACAGACATGGGATTGGTACAACTTAAAGCAATTTGTTTATATAAAAGCGTTAGCATATTTAATCCATGTAAATTGTTCTTACTCTGCTATGATATTATGTTAAATTCATCCTTTTACTTGGAGATTACACGAAGATTTGTGATTATTTGCAAAATTTTGTATTATATTCGCTTTCAATTTTGGTGTAATCGCGCGACACTTTACGCTACATCCACTTGTACTGTTTAATGTTCTGTTGCCCTTTCTTAGACCCTTTTAACTCTCTTCCCGCGAGCGTCCGGACCGGGGTATTTCTTAACATTGTTTGTTCACTACGAAATATTCCCAGATAAGTATGAGTTAGAATTTAAAAAAATGTGTTTGTGATTTACGATAAGGTTACACATATCGCTTCAGTCGCCCAAATTCAATATTATCACTGAAAATCAAATCAGTAATTCTGTTCATTCACTAAATTTTTTTATTTAAATTTTGTGTTTTGCATTATGACTTTCAAATAATTTTCTAAAGATGCCGAATAGGTATAAGAACTCAATTTATTTTATTATCCCAGTAGTAATGGTTACAAAAACCGTGTTTCGCATGGTATCAATACAATGTCTATAGAAAAAAAAAATTTTTACTACGATCTTGTTTTTAGGTTCACACACACACACACGCGCACGCAACCATAATTATTGTATTATTCAATTTTAAACAATATAATACCAAATAAATTTTCAATATGATCAGATTATAAAACGTAAAAAGAACTTTATGTCAGTTTACTCACATGAATCACATGTTTTTGATGTATCACACGTGCATCTCCCTGACTGCATTGTTTAAGTAGGAGTCTTGCCGTCTGAGCTTTTGTTCTATTTAGCCACTGTGTATACGAGATACCGCATACCACGGACGTCGAATTTGTAATAGATGTTAACAGAACGGTTTAAATACACACATTACAAAATGTTATAGTATACTCGATGGCGAACAAAGGTGAAGTTACGTGTAAATTATTATTTTAATAAATAAATATCTACTGACATACACACAACGCCATCTTGTGCCAAACGAATCATTTAGCCTGTAATATGGGTACTAAAGAACGGATAAACATACTTAAAAATTTTTTTTTGTAAATAATTACATCCATAGAGAACCAATATTTTATATATAACACCCAGACCAATACAAACAGACAAGTTCATGCACAAATATGTTTGTACTACCCGGGGATCGAACCAGGATCCCTTGGTGGAAGTCATAGTTATAATTATACGAATTCTCACTGTTCATAATTACGAGTATGGCGATGTCACTGTATTGACGCCGGTCTTGTACATAATGGGAGCACTTCATTACAAGTTCTGTGCAGGAAAAATATTGTTTAAACAAACAAACATTTTCAAATTGTTGTATGCCAGTCAGGAGTCATACGTCTTGTATTCCGCATAAGACACGAGCCTACACAGTATACATTTAACTGGCATTACTGGCGGTAACCTGATTACAAAACTGTCTAAATATCCACCAGTGTCGGATATTGTTCCATAAATTGGGAGAACCTCAGTGTTTCGGCTAGGGTTAAATTTCAGGGTATAAGTGAACTAATATCTACGTTTTTCACCGCTGTGTAGACAGGGCACAGGGAATTCTCGACATAAAACCATAATTATCTAATCAATCAATAAGTATCTAACTATAGTAATTAGTTTCATTCAATACCGCACCAGTTAAGGGAAGTCGTATCACTTACCATAAGGTGAACAATCGCAGGGTTTAAGAGGCATGGCCTATAGAAGTACGCTATACTGCAACGTCATAAAAACATCAGGAAAGCGTCGCAAGTTTTATGGGCGACCATGCTTTGTACTAAAACCTTACATTGGCACTTGGATAACATTAAGTGTAATCAAATTTACAATCGCAGAGTTAGCATTTATTTTCAGCAGATCTTTATTTTTTTAATGCAATGTTCTTTACACGTACCTCGTTTCAAGGCCTTCATTTATTTATTCATGCCTTGCATTTATTTATTTCATTAAGCTTATATTATAATTATACAATTAATATTTCCTAACATTTATTTCATTGAGCCACCGATGCTCTTTGTGAATATGTTTTCGATTTTTCGAAAATATATGTACGTAATCCGACGCTCTTACGGTGAAGGAAAACATCGTGAGGAAACCTTAATGCACACCTGCGAAGAGATTCGAAGGTTGTGTGTGAAGTCGTCCAATCCGCACTGGGCCCACGTGGACGACTAAGGCCTAATCACCCTATACGGGTAGGCTCGTGCCCTCGGTGGGGACGTTTAATGAGCTGATGATGATGATTTATTTCATTCATTCATAAAAATAAAACATTGTTTGATACAATTTTCAATTGAAATAAAAAACATTAAAAATATTTCTACCACACAGCAATCCCTTTAAATACAATATAAATATTATATTGACAATATTTATTCAAGTTCAAGAATTTAGGCTGACAACAGCCTAAATTAAGAAGGGTTCACGAGCTTTCTATAGATTCCAATTTGGTTTCGTCGCTGAAACAAGTTAATTCTTATTAGTCAATACGATGTGCATCGACCACGCAATAATTATTGGCCTGCCGACATCCGACAAGCGCATGGCGCGGGAAGTATGATGTAACCCGTTTTGGCTTCATGTAGCTTTAAAATGACATTGATTTTGTACGGTGACTACTATAATTTTTACATGAAAACATTTAAGAAGAAAAATAACAACATTAGGCAGGTAAAACCTATTTTTAACTTTTACTCTTAAAGCTATTAATTTTAGTTTCTGTGAGTACGTTTAGATTATCTTTTAGTTAAGCATTTATCTGTAGGTATACATAAATTTATTTATTAACATCTTCCGGTCTGATGGATTTGAAAGGAAAGCAGAAGACCAGGATATAGAGTGCAAAATGGAGGAGATTAATGTCGAGTAGCAAACTGCGATAGGTTGATGAGGTCAGATGAATGAATTTATATTTTGTTTTCAGTTATATATAACATTTTTTGCACAAACTAAACTACTCTATACTGGCTTCATTTCAGTAAATTCACATTCACATAAGTAAATCAGACATATTCATAAAGTTCTAAAATGACGTTGTGCTTAACTTTTTTACTTTTATTTGGTGTTTTGTTGCCGTCTATTGAGATAATTAAAAACAATATGGTTGCATAACCTTATATAATGCTAAAATTAAAATTCCCATAGCAAAACATCAAACATCAATTACACACGTTGTTTTACAACGTGCGTAATTGATATTTGACAACGTTCGTAATTGATATTTGCTTGCCTCAATTCGCTGTCATCAAAATGTTCACTACCAACTAATTGACATATCCAGCAACTTTGCACTCGTGTCGGGACAGCATTCATCCGACAATGTGCATAAATGCAAGCTCGCAAAATTTTACGCTCTCGGGCGGCGGGTGAGGCGACTGAATCATGTAATGCTGCGTAATACACAATTTGACGGCATGTGCGCTGTGCAGTAGCGCCCATATTTGCGGCAACCGGGAACTTCTGAACTAGATATGGTGTGCTTGGCCTAGTACATCTGTACGTATTGATTAAATCGAATGTAACAACTTAATAATAGTTGTTAGTCATACAAAAATTACCAAAGGGTTTGTGTTTCTGAAAGAAAATCTTGCCTGCCCAACGGCGGGCTCGGCATGACAGATAAAATTGGCTTTTTTAAATTTAAATATCAGCAGGCCATTTCAGTTGCCAATTCATTTCATGAAATGAATCATCACACTAGATTTCGCTTCTTTCTGACGTTATTTAGTAAAGTTATTGCAGTTTCAAATCAAACCGCCCATGACCGTTCTCGGCGTAAGTGTTAAAAAAAATTCGGGCTCGGCACTGAATGGGTTAACCAGGTCAATGCATTAGTAATAAAATTAAAAATATAGCCCTAATATATTTTGATGTAAACTTATAAACTAAAACACCAAAAACGCATTTAGTCAGCTCATCACGGCGAGTCTAGTAAAATTTGCAAAAAAACGCAAGAAACCAAACAATCTAAAAGAAACATTTCGAAACGACTTTTAACGATCGACTGAGACAAAAGTACCTCAGCAACAAAAACTGCGAAGCTTTGCGTAAAAATAAAGTTGCTAAGTGCTTATGATTCTTTAGAAGTCCCTAACATTGTTTATGATAATCGAGCATGTGATTACCTCCGAGTGCTTGCAAATTTGTGATAGAACTTTGTAGCATATATTATTAGCAGAAAACTTGGATAGGGTTTTCAACCCGTGTTATTTAGCATTTAAGTTTTTTTTAATAAATACGTATTCGCACAGCGCTATCTAGTCCCCAACTAAGCTTAGCCTGCAATTATAGACAAACATAATAATATATTTTTTGTAAATACATACATATTATACACAGAAAACACCCAGACCATCACAAACATACATGTTTCTGCACACAAATGTTTGTACTGCCCGGAGATCAAACCCGTAACCCTTAGTGTAAGCGTCGATATATTAAAATTATAGTAGGTAATAAAGTTTACCAGACTTCAACGTTCAGGTGACGTGCAAAGTAAATTACCTTTAACATCAAAACCGCGAAGCTAACATCAAAACATATTATAATGGGTTTGCTCAATATATGCTTACATACTGAAGGTAAACGTAACCTAAACTAATATTAATTAAATTGTTTTTGATACCCTCTACATTCATATTTGAGTAAAAGCAAGCATGTTAGTCTTATTTGGAACCGCAATAGATGTGTTGTAAATTGGTAACCTTAAATAAAGGAACCTTAAATATAGAAACATATTGGTCTTTGAAGGTACAGACAGAGTTTATCTAAAAATAAAGATTCTGAATAAAAAAATATGTTTAAGTATCAAGATTTACTGTAAGTTATCACGGACAGGTAGGAGGAGGCTTAAAACATACACTGTAACACAAATACATCATATTGGGTTGCATGGTGATGAAAAATTGCCTTATATCAATACAGGGTGAAAGCGAAACATTGTCATTTTTAGGGTTCCGTATCCAAATGGCAAAAAACGGAACCATTAGGGTTCCGTTTTTTTCGATTTGTTAGATTCGTCAAGTCACACCCTTTTTTTTCTCCAAAACTATAAGAACTACACAATTCTAACTTTGTATTTATATGTAGTCTGTGAACCGCCATAAAGTTTTGACAAGAAACTAGAAAAAAAAATTTTAGGGTTACCCCTAAAATGAACTGAAACTCAAAAAAAATGTTTTCATCGTACCCCCACGTGTGGGTTATCCTTGTGTAGATCTTGAAAAATGATATTGAGGTTTTTAATATATATTTATACATTTAATAGTTTGCGCGAGAGACACTTGTTAAAAAAGTGTGTGTGTGTGTGTCCTGTGTGTTTTCTAAACTATGGGGTTGTTAATGTACATGACCAAGAAATCTAACAACGAAATTTAGTTTGAACGATTTCTGGCGTGTAGTTTTTTTTATACGTCAAAAACGGTGAACCACTATTTTCTAATATTAAAGCTGTAGTAGGTGCCAAAGTAAATAAACATTTTTTTTGTTACTTGCTGCTGTGGAACACTCCATGGGCGAGTCCGACTATGGCTTGGCTAATTTTTAATAACTTCTTCCAAATCCTAATTGTTCACGTCACTACAAAATCACGGAACTATATTGAAGTAAACAGTAGTACCAACTTTATTCGCTGGGTGCGAAGTACTACGTGGGGGTAACATAATCTATCGCAGCGCTCATGATGGCCAAAAGTAGAAATAATGTAAGCTCTGTCTTCAGATGTATCTGTCAATGGCAAAGTGATTCTACATAAAAACATTTTAATATCATTAATTAATCGCATTAGTCCGCTAACAAAAATGAGTCACAGTAGTTGTTGTGTTGTAAACTGCAAGAATACTGGCAGAAATAAATAAAATAAATGCAAGTTTGATATTGTAACACTCACAAACCCGGTCTTCAAAACAATAGTCATTTCGATATGAAAACTATATTTAATTTATTACTAGCGATACAGGAACATTTAAATATATTTACTGATATATAACGAAACCATTAATGTAGCTTTTTCTTGTTGTTTTACTGTAAAACTACAACTATAAATGAAGTAAACAAACCCTAACACAATCAAAATTAAACACACTTTTCGGACTTACCTCATTTGATTTGAATGACCAAAATGATTTGAAAACCTTTTTTCCACCCAAATCGTGAAATTACAACAAGTTATTAGACGAAAATATTTGTAATTTTTCATTTCGATATTTTTTCACAAATATACGACCTAAATGTCAATGTGACAGAGCCCACAAAGTTGTGGACGCTAGTTGGCGCTGTAATCGTGCACAGAGCCAATACTATGCTATCTAAATGCGACGTTTGCGACAATAGAAAATGAGCGTTGTTCTCTCGGATGCAGTCCGAAGTAACACAGTCTGTTTAAATGGTCCCTAATGCGTACACATAATAAAATGTAAACATAAACCGCCAATAAAGCTTACATCAAACCATGTGTTTAAAGCTTTGGGATTCCCAGCACCTTGAGGATGTTCCTTTTTACGTCATCAACCGTACTTTAACATGTTTAGGGCCTCATAAAAATTATACTCCAGTTCGTAAAGGCAAAGTAAAGGTAAAGAGGATGATAATAATAACACTCAGCTGTCACAAAGTGATTGAATATAGTCTCCAAATAAATCAACCTGTCAAGTTGTTTACTCCAATAATATAAATAAAAGCTGTTCCCCGCGGTATTACCCGCGTTAAAAGATTATATTCTCCAGCATGGAAACAACCTTAAATCGCTTCATTAAGTCACGCGAAGCGCGGCCGCCGCGCGGGATCACATTGCTTTATTTTTCCAAAGAATTGTCTAAAATAAAAGTATCCTATATTACATCATCTACCTGCCAAGAACTCCCTCCAGATCCATCCAGCCGTTTTAGAAATTACCCGGAACAAATGGACAGACAAACAAAAATAAAGAAAAAAGTTTGTTTGGCATAGTTTACCGTATATATATATAATACATTCCTCGTTGATGAAATGCATACTGCTTGATGTAGACGAGAAAGAAATATTCTCATACTAGCGACCTGCCCCGGCTTCGCACGGGTGCAATGGTGATATTCGTAATAGTATCAATACTTAGTAAATTATTCAAATAAATCTTGTAGGGTTCAGCCTGCGTTTGCGATTTAGAAGTGGAAAAATGAAATTATTTACGACAGCACATTAGAAACCTCACAAATAACAGTATTTCTTCACTATTTAATGGATGCTATTATACATATAAACCTTCCACTTGAATCACTCTATCTAATTAAGAGATCGTATCAAAATCCGTTGCGTAGTTTGAAAGATTTAAGCGCAAATAGGGATATAGGGGTTTGGGACATAGGTACAAAAAAGGTGACTTTGTTTTATACTATGCAAAGATTTAATCGTTGAGCTCGATGGTGCTATAGCTAATGTGTTCGGTAGACGATCGCACAAGTCAAGCAACTATCACAATAGTTTAGGATGGGAGACCAATATTGTAAAATGACATTTACGTTTGTTATCAGAATTTGTGTTACTGAAAAAGTAGTTGCAAAGCGGTAATTTAAACAAAAAACCTAATTTATTTCGTTCAAATAGTACGAATTTGGTTAATACAATGACGGAACCGGATACTTAATACGCCACTTTTTGAATGTAGAACATTCTGCGTAATGAAACCACAAAGGTAGCGCAATAACATGTGACTACGTAGCGCGTTCAACAAATTTGATTTCCGGTTTGGGGTTCCGTAGCTGGAATAAAACAATGGAATTCACATTAGAGTCACGTTGTAATGCATCTCAACATGTCATATAAGCACTTTTTTTTCAGGTAATCATATGATTTAGACAGCAATGTACCAAAAACCACCATTTTACCGTCCATTCTTTCGTCGGTCTACCAGACAGACAACGAAACGATTTCCATTCATCGTGGTAATATCGAAGTATCGTACTAAAAGCAGACAACAAATGGTTAAGTTAGATGAATATATTTAGTAGTAACTACACTGACGTGCATTATGGCGTACCCCAAGGTAGTGTGCTTGGCCCTACACTATTCTTGATATATATAAATGACTTATGCACTATGAACCTATCGGATGCAAATTTTTTTACTTACGCGGATGATACTGCCATCGTCTTCCACGGTCCAAGCTGGAATCAAGTACAATCCACAGCAGAAAACGGCATGGTTCGAGTCGCAAACTGGCTTAAAAATAATCTCCTTACATTAAATATCTCCAAAACCAATTACATATGTTTTAGTAAACAAAAAAATACTCAGCCGGATGCAACATTTCATTTAAAAATACACGAATGTAAAGACCTACCAAATAATATATGTATGTGCCCATCTATAAATCGCGTTAATAATATAAAATATTTAGGAATTCTCATAGATTTTAAATTAAGTTGGTATCCTCACATCGAATTAATATCTTCCAGAATAAGAAAAAATATCTAATTATCTAACAGAAAACTACGTAATGAAATATATCTTTCCCTAGTACAGTCGATAGTGTAGTACTGTATACCTGTATGGGGTGGAGCTTATAAGACGCGTTTTATTGAGATTGAAAGAGCTCAAAGAGCCTTACTAAAGGTTATGTATTTTAAAAGGCGTCGTTTTCCTACTGATACACTTTACAAACTTAGTGGCTTACTCTCCGTCCGTAAGCTTTATATTATGAATACATTAATGAGAAAACATAAAACTCTTATATACGATCCAAACAAACAAAAAAGAAGAAGAACGGATGAAGTTATAAATGTCCCTCAACTAATCAGTCTTTGCTAGGCGGCAATATTCAAGTCAAGTCAAAGTCAAAAACATTTATTTCAAATTAGGCTTACAAAAAGCACTTATGAACGTCAAAAAATATACAAAAATATAAAAAAACGATTAAAATACTAAACTAAAAAATATGAGTTTTGATGCTTTGAAAAAAAAAGCGCTTCAGTGGTTTGGCCTGTTGAGAAAGAAGCACTCAGAAAAACTCAACAGTGTAGCCTTTTTAAAAACATTTTCATTTTCCTTAATGTAACAATATATCATAACACTGAAATAGCTGAGCATTTAAGACCACGGATTTTTATCACATAAATATTCGTCAATAGTGTAGTACCCTTTTTTAAAAGTGTTTTTATTCTAGCTTTAAACATGTTGTAAAGGTAACTCGACAATATTTTGGGTACCTTATTGAAAAACTTTATACATCTTCCTATGAAAGATTTACCTACTTATGTAGTCTCAAGTCTGGAACAGCAAGTTTGTTTCTTCTAGTATTAAAATTGTGTGAGTCACAATTTTTTTAAGGTTATGATAGTATTACGGACGTAAATTAAATTTTCATAAATATATTGTGATGCTATAGTCATTATATTATTTCTTTAAAAAGTTCCAAAAAGTTAAAAATTAAAATATAATGTACAATCAACTCGTTTATATAACAAAATTAACAAATAACAAATATATATGGCAAAACATATATTGAATGTAAATCTATATTGCGTACTTGGATCGGGACCCTTAATTACGAAGAAATTGAATTAATTCTGAAATAATTAAGGAAAGTGAAATATTGTTCAAAGGTGTATAAAATCTACACACCCACGTGCGCATTTCCACCAATTCACGCACACGTATATACACCACGCGCGCACATACACATACACGCACGCACGCACGCACGCGCGCACAACACACACACACACACACATGTTAAGTTAGATATTTTTCATAACTGTGTTAAAACTTACTCTTACTGTTACCTCTTAAGTTTAAGTTAAGTTTCCTTTTGTTGTTTATATTATGTATATATTTACAAGTATCTATAATATACTTAAAAGGAGTCCCTGGACACTGGCTATTGTAAAACGATAATTGAAGGTAAATAAATATTTTTGAGTTTTGAATTTGAGTTTTGATATTGGCAGACCAGGATTTTAAAAATCGTATGCGACTTAGAGAATTCCTCCTTCACTGTAACTTATTTATTACAGTGATAATTTTCAATATTTCGAATTGCCTGTCTGTCAACTCAAGTCGTGCGATAAAAATTATTTTAAACAAATAAAGATTTCAAACAATAAACTAAAAAGCAAAATATTTTTTTTTACCTAAATAGAAATGGTTAATTAACTGTTTTATAACTTTTATGGCGGTGCTAAGTGCCAAACAAACTCTAGCTTTATTAGGTAAGTAGTAGTTAAAAAGATTTGAACGTTTACACGTTTGAACCAATAGAATTATATCATATAAAATTGGTACTGAATATTGTAAGCATGTCAATGGCATTCTATCAATATTCATTAATATAAACAACTTTTAAGGTATATAAATTGAAATTAATTAATTTTAATTGTTTTCATTGAAATATATGTAAAGGTGCTTTACTATATTGTTTTATCATAACTTTAGTTTCATAACCATAGGATATAGGTCAGACCCTTTACATCTCTAGATAGATAGAGAAATTTCTTTATTGCACATGTAAATATACAACAATTGAGAAAAAAACAATTAAGGCGGTCTTATCCCTGCTACAGAAACTTATAACTGAGCTCAAAAACTTTACATTTGTTTTTTGCGGCAAAATAGTAAGGCAAGCTTGGTTAATTTTTAGCAAAAACAAAATGATTGAAAATGACAAGTAAGTATGAAATATGTTTTGCAGCGATTTTCAAGTAATATTTTCTTCGATTATTCTGATAATACATTTTGAAACATGTTGTTAGTTACCTGTTGAAAATTTTACAAGTCCAATGCATTGATTGCAGAATAAAATTCAATTTAAATTGTAGCTGTAACCTAGTGCTTTGAAGAATCCTAACCAAAATTATATGTTCAAATCGTCGGAACGTAATTGAAAATGATCCATTATTTTGATACATACGGAGCATGAGTCCATGATTTAAATAATTTATTCAAGAGCCAATTTCATACATTCAAGACGCCAAGCAAAATCCGCATGCGTCATTGAAAATTGCCTTCGTTTTTGCCGTTTTATTTTTTGTTCGAGGTTCGCCGTTCGTGTTTAGATAACTCTTTAAATAAAATCGGAAAAGTATTTATACGCACTGAATGTGTAAGAAATGTAAACATTTCGATTTATCTTGATGTAAAAATAAATTGCATGCCGTTATAGGATACATAGCTTTTATTTTATTATTTTATGGGTCTTTAAATATTAAATAATGTTAGTTTAAAAGTTATAAATTATACGAACGATACGATTACTGATACCAGAATATAAGCCATCGGGCCGAAAGGCGTCCAACGCTATGCTTACCAAGACGTGGTCTTCACTCATGAAACTCGTCTGCTCCAATGGCCATCGGTTCTGCGACATACGGATTAATTCATTTCTGATCTTTTCCCAAGAGAGACTCCTAGCATGCCATATCGTTCCATTGCGCGTTGAGTGATAACTTGCGAATCAATCCCGTAGTTAGTGTTCATGACTGAGCTGCGTATGTTAGCACGGGTAGGACGCATTACTCAAAGAATCATTGATGTTAGGACATGACGAAACTTACCGAATGCCACTCAGTCCTACTGAATCCTCCTACTCGAAACTATGCTGGCCAAGTTGGATGTTTTGGCCAAGATATATGTGTTCCTGCAGAACCTCGAGAAGGATCCCTTTGACGCATATCGGTTGTGGTATGACATGATCATTGAACATGACTTGTCAATTCATGCAAAACCGAAATCGTTAGGTAGATCAATTAAGGCTGTTCAGCATCTTAGCAATTTCTCCTGATGACTCTGCCACGATGACGATATCGTTAGTTTAATGCTGATGAGAAATTTACTGTCCGTCTCGTTCAAACTAGATCAGGGTCTTAAAGACATCCTCTAATGTGTTTTAAAATATTTCGAAAGAAATAATATCCCCATTTCTAATTTGCTCCAGTGCTGCACAAATCTTTGTAACATCAACATGCGGGATATTAGTGGGGCACGTGGATCTTCGGTGTCCTCGGTCTGTGGCTGATGAGCTCTCGAGGAATGATACTTTGTTTCATGCTCTGACGAACCATTTGGCTTTATAGTTGAGATCTCGGCTACTACACCAAGGATTCCGGGTTTGATCCCCGGGCAGTACAAACATTTGTGTGCATGAACATGTCTGTTTAAATTGGTTTTGGTGTTTATATGTATAATATGTATGTATTTAGAACAAAATGTATAGGAGTATGTCTATGCGTTATTTAGTACCCATACTATAGGCTTCTCGCTTAATTTGGGGCTAGATAGCGGTATGTGAAATGGATCTTTATCTATTTATTATCATTATAATTCAGTTTGGAGATCACTCGGATACTATTTAATCTGATTGTTGAATAAACCACTATTACAATTTGTTTTTTAAATATGAAATTTATAAAGTAAATGAGTTATGAGACTTGTATTTGCCAGATCTACGGATACAAGTCTACAAAAATAACTGGTAAATACTCATTAAATATTTACTGATAACTTTAAGAACTGACGTAACAACGTCAGTTAATGACTCAAGAGCAATTGAGTATGATCGCAAAAAGTATGCAAACAATATTTGGTGTTTTCTAGGTAACGGAGTTGAATAATACTTGAGTTTTTGTTTATGTTTTCGGGCCGTACAAAAAGACTACGAAACGAATATATTTAAATATTATGTATATTTTTTTCACTTATGAGATAACGTATGAGATGTCGTCGTTGATACGAAACTAAATTTGACTTTTAAATATGTCATAACAATGGGTTACAATCCAAATTTGTATATAATGAAACGGTTTCAAGCATACACACAAACAAAATCATTTAATTGCGTGATATCTTGTTTAACCTTTAAGAAGTAGTATCACGGATTTATTTAACCAATTGATGTCAATTCACATTTCGTGAATTTACATTGTTTTTCTTAATCTGAATAAGACAGTAAAACAGTCAATCTACTGTAGAATCTAACTATTCGGAGTCACATGAAAATATTTGACCTCTTCCTGACAATAACCACCGTGTGCGTGTGTTAAAAATAATATGACCAAGACTATCAATACTTCACTTGTGTTAACCACGATTAAAAATAAAATAAAATGTCTAAGATAATTCTAATAAATGATGTATACGAGTAATCAGGTAATTATCCGTTCACATACTTCATCTTTTAATTATTATTAGATATGGTGATTGTTGTACACGTTTACCACACCAGCGAGTTTTGCTATGGTGGCTTTCTAACGCTTAAAATCATAAAAACGAATTACAAGCTAAGTCCTACTTTTAGGGGCTCACAAGCTATTCTCAACAAATGTTTTTGTTTTGTTGACAGGGTTCCTTGTTTTGTTTGCATGGAACTACGGCTGATCTTTTAAGGACTTTCCAGAAAATGAACTTCGTAGCCTTTTGTGTCACGACATAATCTTGAAAATCAGACCTTTTTGTCACAAGATACATTTTCTAATATTATATATAAAGTGTCACGAACAAAAACAAATGAACCAATGTTTTTCCTAGGTTACCTTTAGCCTTCAATTAAAATAAAATGAAACAAATACAAATATTGTTTTATCGGATATTTAATTATTAGTGTGGTATGTTTGGTTATAAGCGCAGCGTAGATACAGGTAATATCAAGGTTTTTTTTTTGCAAAATTGTTGCCATGATGGGAGACCACCGTTTCGTGAGGATCTTCTGTGATTGTTGAGAATACGTCGGTTTCGGGTATTTTGAAACACCCCAACGATTAGGTGGCGCACTCCAACCAATGGTCCCCTACAACATAGTGTGCTGGCCCTTTCTATTCAACATTTAAACAAAATTTAATGACCAACCTCACAATGCAGCCACTAATCGATTCTTGTGCTTGCTGAGAGCAACATATCGGGGGGCTCTTTGCCAGTTGTCGGAGTACGACGAAAGGTACTTTCGAGGTTCAATCTATCAAAAACTGAGATATATAAGTTTTCAATTGAAAAATCGCGATGCCAATAAGATTTTGAATATCTCTTGGAACGTTGTATCCACAAGAGCCACCACCACCTCTGGGGAGCTTCCCCTCGTGGAATGCGTACTACAAGTAGCTTGGCAGCATGTATTTATGCGGGTTAATGTACCTGCTGTACATCCAGCTGAGGCGTCCAGGGCTAGACTGAGGTGGTGGAATTAATTTATTCCGACCTCGTTGAGACCGGTACCCTAAATATTGGTTATTTTATCATAATTATTTAGCTTAAAACCTTGACTTGAGACGACTCGATAAGAAAAAGAAAATTATGTGGATAAGCTTGATTGATGAGAACCTGATTTGTGATGTCTAAATGGGGTTGATGTCATTAGCACACGGTAGGTTGTATATTTGACTGCAAAATCACTTGAATAATATAATATAAGTGGTTTCAAAAACATACACTCAAACGAAACAACCTGTAACGATATAAAATTCAACGTGTCATTCAATTAATAAACTCTATAGAGGCTAAATTATTGAATAACACACACGGATATTTGAATAACATTATTGTTATCCTAATGTTAATGGAAAACTAATCATAATAATTTTGTTGTAACGTCTAATTTCGCTAGTTACATTTCACGTTATTGTTATTATTTCATCTAAATATAATAAGTAAATTGATTTGAAATTGAGCAGCAAATATGAGGCTTATCGAGATTGTATCTGGAATTGCGGCAAGTTATTTCATTATAATACTTAGTTATTTTGTATTCACATATTTGATGGTAAGGGTTTTATTATATATATCGCCCTGCAATATTAATCGGTACAAACAATTATGTTTATAAAACCTGGAATATTAAAGCTGCCGTATGACTTATTTTAAAGAGGTTTTTTTATGTTGTCATAAGTTGTCAACCTAGAACAAAGTACATGGTGATTAACAGCAGAAGGTAGTAATCACAAGCTTATTATTAATTGTATTATTATTATTATGTGAGGTTGTATGGAAGACATCGTTTAAAACTATAACATGGGTATGCATATTGTTAATTAATTCTCTACAAAAAACGCAAAAGTTTAAAAGTATGCATTGATCTATGGATGTTAGTTACTTTTCACGCAAAAACAACAGAATAGATTATAATGGAACCTTACAATAAATCGTAGGGTAAAATGTATAAAAATATTTTGTGCGTTATCCAAAATATGACAATAAGTATAGGAACTACGTTCCGAAGCACGGCGGGTGAGGTGAGGGAACAAGTGAAGTCGCTCATATTGCTCAGTGCGCATAATATTTTCAGGTCCTATTTTTCAAATGCGAATGTTAGTTCTTTTCTACGCCACGCCAATATAATCTACTCGAAATACTAATCCTGAGCAGACGAAGTCGCAAGCACCAGCTAGTACAATCATAAATCAATAAATATAAGATAGCCAACTATAAAACGCCTAGTAATATCCCTTACATCTAAAAACAATGGCAGCTACTCTAAGGGAACAACACTATTAGAGTGTTAAAAGGAGTTTATCAAGCGGAAACAGGACAGTGCCGCGAGTCTCCAGATAATTTGTGAAACATTTTTTGCTAATACAAAATTAATGACAAAGCGTTTCCGAGCCTCAGCGCTTCTCACTGGCTTTTTTCTTTGTACCCATGAATTATAAACCGGCAACCCGAGATTTAAAGATAAATACAGACGAAGGCTACAAACGGAATAAACCGTTAGTATTTGATGTTTTGTAACGTTTAAGGGGCCTTTAGGTAAATTCATGTAAGCAATTTCAAGGACTTTTACAAATTTACGATGAATACATCCTATGTTATAATTTCGCGACGGGTTAGAATTCTTAACTCCTCAAAGATCTTTGTAAAAGGTTGGGATCTTTGTCCAGCTGTGGGCGTAATTTCTCGAGTACTTTAACCCAGAATATACAAACAAAAAGAGGATTTGTTATATATATTTTGTTATTTGTTATTAATTTTGTTTTTTTTTTTTTTTTTTTTACTTGACTGCCGAAGGAGGATTATGTTTTTCAAGCGTATGTATGTGTGCAGATTTCTATGTTACCTGCTGCAGACTAAATGGATTGACGCATTTTAACATTTGAGGTGTCACTATATTTGTTTTCATAGCGCGTGTATCACTGGGTACATAAAAGTAAAAAACAAAATCAAAATGGCAGATTTGAAACACCTTTTAGTAAGTCTAAAAAATTTTCCAACCCAATCAAGTGGGGTATCGTTCAATATCAGTTTTCACACACTCATACTGTGTGTGAAAACTGTTTTTCTTGACGACGCGTCGTTTATGTTATGACGCAATAAGTTTATTTTTTTTTAAAATCAAAAACAGTATTCTGAGTTGTCTTAACTATTACTTCACTAAAACGCCTGAAATAAAAGAAAAAGTAATTACTAAAAATACCCATTGATAATGGAAAAGCAAGCGCTACCATATAGTGAAAACATTTTATACTTTTCATGGTGATGCAGGCGGGCGATAAATCTTCAATACCTTTTTTAAAGCTATACTATATAAATTTAGGTACCTAATGAGTAAACTAGTAAATGCTTTGAAATTATTGAAATATTGGTTCTTCCGCCTGAAATACCATGAAAAGTATATGTTTGCATTATATGGTAGAGCTTGTTTTTCCATTTTCAGTGGGTATTTTTAGCAATCAGGTGTTTTGTTTATTTTTTTATTATAATTGATTATAGTTATAGTTTAAAAAAAAGCATCAAGTCCACTCTAAGCCCTTGGCTTGTAAATTTGCATATTAACAAGTAAATAAAGTAAAACAGTTCCATTTTCTTTAAATTGGTTGATGGAACTCATGTTTTTTTATAAAAACCCAAGTTGAAGTTGAAAACAAAGGTTGAACTGTTAATGCTAATTGCTGGTTATAATTTTTAGCTTTTTTTCATTAACAGCTTCTATAATATAACGTTTATAAATCTGATCAATATAACTTTACATTAATCAATTCAACATTATAAACAATTCAGATCTGGGGTATTTCCATTCGCGCAAACTGCGGCCAGGAAATAATTAACGCTGCACATTAGCCTGACGTCAGCAACAGACCTTTAAGTGGACAAAACAAAATATAAATAAGATACCTTTTTAGGGTTCTGCAGCCAAGAGAGAAACTGGAACGTCAGTATGTCAAGCTCTCTTTTCTTTGAAACTACATATACTTTCGATACTTTGTAAGGATATGTATTCTGTGAACCGCATTAAGGTTTTCACAAGGAACTTGTAAAAAATATATATTTTGTTTTGTCAAACCAACTCTTGTAAATATCAGTGTACCTATAGAGAGATATTGAGTTTTTAAATATATATTTTATAATTTAATAATTTGTGCGAAAGACACTTCCAAAGTGGTAAAAAGTGTGTCCCCACCCCTCTAACTTCTAAACTATGGAATTAATAAAATTAAAAAAATATTACTGATGCACATTAAACATGAAAACTAACAACAAAATTGCGTTTGAACGATATCTTTTCAGTACTATTTTTATACGTCATAAATGATGTATAAAAATAGTGCAGTTCTAGGCATATAGTGCGTAGAACCGATGGCCGATGGGCGGAAAGGTTCTCGAGTGGCGTCCACGTAACGGAAAGCGAAGCGTAGGCGACCCCCAACCAGATGGACGGATGATCTGGTTAAGGTGTGCGGGTAGCAGATGATGTCAACTGCAAGGGATCGGTCCGAATCATCGGTGGAAATCATTAGCGGAGGCCTTCGTTCAGCAAGTGGACATAATTAGGCTGTAATGATGAGGATGATGAAATGAGTACCACTGTTTTCTCATAATAAATTGTAGTAGGTGCCTAAAGTAAATAAGCATAATATTATTTCGTTACTTTCTGCTATGGGAACCCTTATGGGCGAGTCCGATCCGTACTTGGAATTTTTTTAAAGNTGTCACAAGATACATGATCGTCTAATGCTACTGGTGTGAGTGTCACGAACAAAAACAAATGAACCAATGTTTTTCCTAGGTTACCTTTAGCCTTCAATTAAAATAAAATGAAACAAATACAAATATTGTTTTATCGGATATTTAATTATTAGTGTGGTATGTTTGGTTATAAGCGCAGCGTAGATACAGGTAATATCAAGGTTTTTTTTTTTGCAAAATTGTTGCCATGATGGGAGACCACCGTTTCGTGAGGATCTTCTGTGATTGTTGAGAATACGTCGGTTTCGGGTATTTTGAAACACCCAACGATTAGGTGGCGCACTCCAACCAATGGTCCCCTACAACATAGTGTGCTGGCCCTTTCTATTCAACATTTAAACAAATTTAATGACCAACCTCACAATGCAGCCACTAATCGATTCTTGTGCTTGCTGAGAGCAACATATCGGGGGGCTCTTTGCCAGTTGTCGGAGTACGACGAAAGGTACTTTCGAGGTTCAATCTATCAAAAACTGAGATATATAAGTTTTCAATTGAAAAATCGCGATGCCAATAAGATTTTGAATATCTCTTGGAACGTTGTATCCACAAGAGCCACCACCACCTCTGGGGAGCTTCCCCTCGTGGAATGCGTACTACAAGTAGCTTGGCAGCATGTATTTATGCGGGTTAATGTACCTGCTGTACATCCAGCTGAGGCGTCCAGGGCTAGACTGAGGTGGTGGAATTAATTTATTCCGACCTCGTCGAGACCGGTACCCTAAATATTGGTTATTTTATCATAATTATTTAGCTTAAAACCTTGACTTGAGACGACTCGATAAGAAAAAGAAAATTATGTAGATAAGCTTGATTGATGAGAACCTGATTTGTGATGTCTAAATGGGGTTGATGTCATTAGCACACGGTAGGTTGTATATTTGACTGCAGAATCACTTGAATAATATAATATAAGTGGTTTCAAAAACATACACTCAAACGAAACAACCTGTAACGATATAAAATTCAACGTGTCATTCAATTAATAAACTCTATAGAGGCTAAATTATTGAATAACACACACGGATATTTGAATAACATTATTGTTATCCTAATGTTAATGGAAAACTAATCATAATAATTTTGTTGTAACGTCTAATTTCGCTAGTTACATTTCACGTTATTGTTATTATTTCATCTAAATATAATAAGTAAATTGATTTGAAATTGAGCAGCAAATATGAGGCTTATCGAGATTGTATCTGGAATTGCGGCAAGTTATTTCATTATAATACTTAGTTATTTTGTATTCACATATTTGATGGTAAGGGTTTTATTATATATATCGCCCTGCAATATTAATCGGTACAAACAATTATGTTTATAAAACCTGGAATATTAAAGCTGCCGTATGACTTATTTTAAAGAGGTTTTTTTATGTTGTCATAAGTTGTCAACCTAGAACAAAGTACATGGTGATTAACAGCAGTAGGTAGTAATCACAAGCTTATTATTAATTGTATTATTATTTATTATGTGAGGTTGTATGGAAGACATCGTTTAAAACTAAAACATGGGTATGCATATTGTTAATTAATTCTACAAATACAAAAGTTTAAAAGTATGCATTGATCTATGGATGTTAGTTACTTTTCACGCAAAAACAACAGAATAGATTATAATGGAACCTTACAATAAATCACAGGCATATAAAATGTATAAAAATATTTTGTGCGTTATCCAAAATATGACAATAAGTATAGGAACTACGTTCCGAAGCACGGCGGGTGAGGTGAGGGAACAAGTGAAGTCGCTCATATTGCTCAGTGCGCATAATATTTTCAGGTCCTATTTTTCAAATGCTAATGTTAGTTCTTTTTTACGCCACGCCAATATAATCTACTCGAAATACTAATCCTGAGCAGACGAAGTCGCAAGCACCAGCTAGTACAATCATAAATCAATAAATATAAGATAGCCAACTATAAAACGCCTAGTAATATCCCTTACATCTAAAAACAATGGCAGCTACTCTAAGGGAACAACACTATTAGAGTGTTAAAAGGAGTTTATCAAGCGGAAACAGGACAGTGCCGCGAGTCTCCAGATAATTTGTGAAACATTTTTTGCTAATACAAAATTAATGACAAAGCGTTTCCGAGCCTCAGCGCTTCTCACTGGCTTTTTTCTTTGTACCCATGAATTATAAACCGGCAACCCGAGATTTAAAGATAAATACAGACGAAGGCTACAAACGGAATAAACCGTTAGTAATTTGATGTTTTGTAACGTTTAAGGGGCCTTTAGGTAAATTCATGTAAGCAATTTCAAGGACTTTTACAAATTTACGATGAATACATCCTATGTTATAATTTCGCGACGGGTTAGAATTCTTAACTCCTCAAAGATCTTTGTAAAATGTGTACTTTAACCCAGAAAATACAAACAAAAAGAGGATTTGTTATATATATTTTGTTATTAATTTTGTTTTTTTTTTTTTTGTTTTTTTACTTACTGCCGAAGGGGAATTATGTTTTTCAAGCGTATGTATGTGTGCAGATTTCTATGTTACCTGCTGCAGACTAAATGGATTGACGCATTTTAACATTTGAGGTGTCACTATATTTGTTTTCATAGCGCGTGTATCACTGGGTACATAAAAGTAAAAAACAAATCAAAATGGCAGATTTGAAACACCTTTTAGTAAGTCTAAAAAATTTTCCAACCCAATCAAGTGGGGTATCGTTCAATATCAGTTTTCACACACTCATACTGTGTGTGAAAACTGTTTTTCTTGACGACGCGTCGTTTATGTTATGACGCAATAAGTTTATTTTTTCTTAAAATCAAAAACAGTATTCTGAGTTGTCTTAACTATTACTTCACTAAAACGCCTGAAATAAAAGAAAAAGTAATTACTAAAAATACCCATTGATAATGGAAAAGCAAGCGCTACCATATAGTGAAAACATTTTATACTTTTCATGGTGATGCAGGCGGGCGATAAATCTTCAATACCTTTTTCAAAGCTATACTATATAAATTTAGGTACCTAATGAGTAAACTAGTAAATGCTTTGAAATTATTGAAATATTGTTGGTCTTCCGCCTGAAATACCATGAAAAGTATATGTTTGCATTATATGGTAGAGCTTGTTTTTCCATTTTCAGTGGGTATTTTTAGCAATCAGGTGTTTTGTTAATTTTTTTATTATAATTGATTATAGTTATAGTTTAAAAAAAAGCATCAAGTCCACTCTAAGCCCTTGGCTTGTAAATTTGCATATTAACAAGTAAATAAAGTAAAACAGTTCCATTTTCTTTAAATTGGTTGATGGAACTCATGTTTTTTATAAAAACCCAAGTTGAAGTTGAAAACAAAGGTTGAACTGTTAATGCTAATTGCTGGTTATAATTTTTAGCTTTTTTTCATTAACAGCTTCTATAATATAACGTTTATAAATCTGATCAATATAACTTTACATTAATCAATTCAACATTATAAACAATTCAGATCTGGGGTATTTCCATTCGCGCAAACTGCGGCCAGGAAATAATTAACGCTGCACATTAGCCTGACGTCAGCAACAGACCTTTAAGTGGACAAAACAAAATATAAATAAGATACCTTTTTAGGGTTCTGCAGCCAAGAGAGAAACTGGAACGTCAGTATGTCAAGCTCTCTTTTCTTTGAAACTACATATACTTTCGATACTTTGTAAGGATATGTATTCTGTGAACCGCATTAAGGTTTTCACAAGGAACTTGTAAAAAATATATATTTTGTTTTGTCAAACCAACTCTTGTAAATATCAGCGTACCTATAGAGAGATATTGAGTTTTTAAATATATATATTTTATAATTTAATAATTTGTGCGAAGGACACTTCCAAAGTGGTAAAAAGTGTGTCCCCACCCCTCTAACTTCTAAACTATGGAATTAATAAAATTAAAAAAATATTACTGATGCACATTAAACATGAAAACTAACAACAAAATTTCGTTTGAACGATATCTTTTCAGTACTATTTTTATACGTCATAAATGATGTATAAAAATAGTGCAGTTCTAGGCATATAGTGCGTAGAACCGATGGCCGATGGGGCGGAAAGGTTCTCGAGTGGCGTCCACGTAACGGAAAGCGAAGCGTAGGCGACCCCCAACCAGATGGACGGATGATCTGGTTAAGGTGGCGGGTAGCAGATGGATGTCAACTGCAAGGGATCGGTCCGAATCATCGGTGGAAATCATTAGCGGAGGCCTTCGTTCAGCAGTGGACATAATTAGGCTGTAATGATGATGATGATGAAATGATGTACCACTGTTTTCTCATAATAAAATTGTAGTAGGTGCCTAAGTAAATAAGCATAATATTATTTCGTTACTTTCTGCTATGGGAACCCTTTATGGGCGAGTCCGATCCGTACTTGGCAATTTTTTTAAAGAGATTTTACGCATGCAAAGTCCTTTTCGGCGCGTGTTTGTTTTTTAGTGATACACTTATTATTTATTCTTAACATGCAGATACAAGTAGACCAACGAATTATTTTTATGAGATTTATCCTTTTAGTTTATAATAAATGCGTTATCACACTAATAGTATAAATGCGTAAATGTGAATTGTTTATTTTTATTTCTTCACATCTGAAGTAAGCCCTTTATAAGTTTAATAGAAACTAATTCTCCAAAAGAAGCTCCCAACATGTACAAGTAAAAGATGTTCTTCTATTTTGTTCAATAAATTTATAAGAATTCACATAGAAACGACGACTAAAAAAACGGTCATTCAAATAAAATAGCATGTATTGCATACTTAGACGTACTTGAAGTGGTAAAACGGGTACCGATCAAGCCCTTACTTAACAAGTATAAAAAAGGCACAGTAATGACGGCTTGCTGACGGTTCATTCCAACTGTTTTATTTTTTCACAACAAAACAAGTTGTTATGGGTTTTGCGTACTTTGACCCGACGCTCTTTTTATTATAATCGTGGTCCCTGATGGTGGTAGCTTGGTAATGAAGCATTTCAGGATCTAAAAACTAATTGTTTTCCTTTTCTATTCAAATGAAATTAATTAATAACAACAATTTTTTTATCAACATTTTTTTATAAAATTCCTAGATTTTCAGTGCGGTTGATTTTAACATTTTTAATATCAACCGCACTGAAAATCTAGGAATTCCATGATAGACAAAGGAACTTTGGACCAATTTGCCATCCTGTTTTCATTATTTAGCAGTAATGAAACTTAAACTATTTAAAACAGTAGAATCAATCTAGTTCTATGAACCATTTTGGTGGTATATATACACTAGACAAAAATAGATGGGTCACAATCAGTAAGGGGATCGTGAACAAATTCCCTATGGCTTTGCTGGGATAAATATATTGAACAAAGCTGTTTGGTTTACGTGGATATTGGGCTCAACGTCTGATATCTAATTCTCTTCACACAAGACATACATACAATCTACGAGTAGTTCTAGTCTTTTATCACTTCACACCAATATCAAAAGGTATTTATTAACAAGGAAAAGATGGAACCAGTTGCATTTGTTACTCCGACTGCATATTTTTGTTAAAAAAGCTCTGGCGAAAATCAAGGCACAATAATAGTACCAATGAACAATTAAATGAATAAATTTATTAAGGTTTATTGGTAGGAAATATATAATAGGCGTAAAGCCATTTTAATCCTTAATGGATATGAGACCACAAATATTTATCAAGGTATCTAAGGCTTAACAATAAATACTTCTCTCTCCTCGACCTATCGCATTTCACTGCTCGACTTAGCTCTCTCCCATTTTGCGGCAGATAAATTTAATTAATAATAAAAAGACTTAACAGAATACAGTAAACAATAAAAAACAAGTAAAGCAACAATGAAAGATATTTGATCGTCCATTAAGATAACATCAGACCACAAGGTTATGTGAGTTGTTTTTAAGGTTCAGCGCATTGAATTCGATACACCTTCTTTATTGTAGAACATGGGCTTTAGTGCCCTCTAATATCGTCATCATCATGGTTACAGCCTAATAAGACCACTGCTGAACGAAGGTCTCCCCAAATGATTTCCACGTGGGCCGATTCCTAGCAGTTGACATCCATCTGCTACCCGCCGCAGTAACCAGGTCAACCAGGCCGATCCCCAACCAGATGGACTGGTTGGGGGTCGGCCTACGCTTCGTTTGCCGTTACGTGGACGCCACTCGAGAACCTTTCCGCCCCCTCGGCCATCGGTTCTACACACCATGTGCCCTGCCCACTGCCACTTCAACTGGCTACAATACAATACTTCAATACTTATAATCCTCTGGGCTATGTCGGTCACCCTCTAATGTATTTCCTACAAATACACATATGTGACAGCCGGCAATCTGTAGACTAAAAACCACGAATAGTCCTTGTAAGTTATTTTGACTTACACCAAAATACTTGTCATGTTACTTTATTTAACTACACACTACCAGGAAAATGTCCAAGGAAAAACTTTTTTGGAACTTTCCATCGTGTATCTTTCTAAAATAATGAATGTTTTTAAGGGCAGTTAAGGATTTCATGCTATAGGTTGGTAAAATTTTTAAAAGGTTATGATATGATTAATTTTTTCATTCAACGGATGAACATTACTTATCTTATTATACAGGTGATTTTTATATGCGATAACATACGTTCAATACATAAAAACCCCCAGACCAATACAAATAGACATGTTCATGCACACAAATATTTATACTGCCCGAGGATCAAACTCGGAACCCTTGATGCAACAGACAACAATTTGACCGTTACACCACATGGGGCGTCTTATATTAAGTTAATGACATTATTAACTTTTATGAATTGCTAATAGTTTTGTAATTAAACAGGTTTATGAACCGATTTAGTGCTTTTCTTAATACTTTCAAATTATATTTTGTTAATTTATAGAGTAAAATAATTGTTGATGTTAATATAATTTCTGTTATTATATGCCAAACATGTAAAGCAATATTAGCATGAAACTTCTGAGTTGAATACCATCGAGGATATCAAAACATTTTCAACTTATCAAACTATGACAAGAGTGGTCCAAACAGCCAAACTTCCGAGAATTGATCTGACGGGAGCTTAGCCTAGTTAACTAGTTTTTAAAGGACCTCTAGAGGCCTATAAAATTTGAAAATCATTAAAACTACATTTCGTTTGCATATACCTGGTTAAATAATATTGACACTATATTCAAATACCTATTATACTTCTCAGCTCCAATCACTCAATATTTATTGCAACCCATAAAATCAATCATTACTACTAATCTAAAATTTATGCAATAAAATAGTCACAGTGACTAGCGTTTTTCGAATATTTTTATGTACCAGCTCTTGGCCTAGATGTTTTATTTTACTATATGTATTCAATAAATGGAACTAATATACAGTAATAACAGACAGATAATTCTTCTTCTTTGTCGTTACACACATAGCAGAATGGTCGTGCTTGTCACAGCAGGGCTGGTGGTAAGTTAACCTATTACACCAATTACCTATTAATTGTAATCGCCATCTCTCTCGTACAAGCTTATCTCGCACATTCGTAAAGTCAGTTATTTAGAGCAGATTTCATTTGGTCAGTGCAGCGAATTGGTGCTCTACCGCGTGCCCTCATGCCATAAACATTGCCCTGGACTCCAAGTCGCTCCATAGACGTGTCCTCTCGTCGTGTGACATGTATAAATATAGTAAGAATGTTCACATGTGACCTTTAGCGTCGGAAGACATGAGACTTTGTTTGATAGAAGATAGATAATATGGCGCGAAAAACTTGTGTATCTGTATTATTATGGTTATTGTCAAATATATATATATAACATTGTTTCCTTTCTGAAATAATCAATCACGAATGTATTTGTCATTTAATATGTTATATACATCTAACTATTACCTCTTTATTTAATAACTGCATGCACATGTCTTAATATTTATTTCCGTGCCGCAATACGGTACTCGAGAACCTTTCCGCAACTGGCTACTGGTTCTTTACCGGTGCACCAGTTATCGCACCAGAAGGGGACCAAAAAATATGTATGTATTTACAAAAAAAGTATATTAGAACGTTTATCTGTTGTTTAGTTCACATATTACCGGCTAAATGCTTAGTTTGCTAAATGGCGCTGTGTGAATTTCGGTGGAAATTTATTTTTTTATAATATAATGCACGACACAATTAACTGACTTGACAAATATCTCAAAATAAGTAGTTGATGGGGCGTATGATGTGCGACTGCAGGCTATTGGCTGATTGATTGACTTAAAACGTTTCTCTTAGGTACATATAAATCTTAGCTTTAACACTCATCTTCGAATGTAACTGTGGATAGTTTCATGTTTACAACGTCCTGAGAGAACCCTCAAAATTAGTTTCCTTTATATTTAGCTCAAAATAACTTTGTTACGCAAACGCATTATCCTCATGATACTTTGCGGAGTTTGACGACCTCGACAACGCAGTGTCTTGTAATTGCAGAAAAGGACTTCATTCCGGTTCTAAAGACAAGTCTTAAATCTATTTATACACTTATTCTCCACATCGACTTGCTAAATAGACCAAGTAATTCCATACATCCTCTTTGAGTCTCTTAAGCTAACTTATCAATATCAGATACTTACCTTTATTTAATGCCAGATACAATTATATTTTTTAATTTTTTCAATATTTTCCTCTCTGTTCATATAGAATTAATTGTTATTTTTTAAATTCATAAAATAAATTTACAAATCTTTATGACTTTAAAGTTTAATAAACCAGGTGCTTTAAGTTTTGCATAATTTTAACAATTCACTTAAATTTATTCGTTTAACACCGTCACAAGTGTCTAACCGGTCCTAAGGTATGACGCTGTTGTTAATGATGAAAGAGAATGGTAAAGGCTGCAAATACAGACTGGCCAGTAGTTGTACGTGTATTGCCTTTGTGTTTGCACGCAACAATAGAAAAAATACCGCCATAATTCAAATTTCGAATTTTATTCAAAAGCTTTTTTAATTTTTTTTATATCAAATCAACACGTTGATCGTGACTTTTTAGAAACATTTCTATACAAAATTTGTCAATTTGGTGCGTGCAATTAAATCCAATTACCGAGTGTTATAGCAGTTATTCACATGTAAGTTTAATTTGATATTTACTAATATTATAGTAAAAAAATAATATAACAATTTTTTAACATGTTAAGTAATTTATAATTTTTATTGCGAAAGGTTAAAGGTAGAGGAAAGTGATTGGTGTGAGTTTCAGTGTAAGGAAAATGTTCAATTTAAATTACTTGTATTCATTTTATAGAGATACATTAAATATCTGGTCTAGTGTAGATTATAGGCATTGAAGTTTTAATTACCAAATAATTATTACAAGAGAAAACAATTACGGCAAGTCTGCATTTCCATCTTTTTAATTGTGTCTTAAGCACGCAACAAAGCACCCGGTGCAATAAAGATGACAAGGTTATCACTTTGAGTTTGAAAATAAATGTTAAAATTTTCAATTTGCTTTGATGTATAACTTTTTTCAAAAGCTTTGAAATTGGATTTTTATTTTATCAAGTATACAATACGAAAGCAACTAAACAAACTATTTAAATACATATTCTTTTATAATGCAAAAATGAAATTTTTATATTGTGTTCTTATAAGTTATTTTATTTCATTTCATTCAATTCAACCGCAAACGATATAATTATGTACGAAATGGGTACTCATTTTAAATATTGATCCATATTTAACAACATGACATTTCTAGATTTTATTAAAAAGCTTTAAGTATTGTTTAACGGGTTTGGAAGCTTCTTAGGTACAAAAAATATTGTCAAATTGTATATTGTTAATTAATATTGTTTAATTTCCTTTACCTTCATGTATTTGACTAAGGCCAAGCTCAATCTCATTACTTGCTTTAAAATTCCAACTAAACCTTTTAAAATCAATACAATTAATAAGATAATGTTCACCCGAATTAAATAATAAATATATCTCGGATATCTTGGATTCGGTGTATGTATTTGTTTGTTTCAGGAAGACACGAGATTAACCAGGAATAGGTTTTTGTTTTATTTCATTGTCATATTTTACTGTATTTGGAATAGCAAAAAAAAACTGGCTAAATTAAAATACTAACATTTTAAACATTTGTAGTTAAAAAGGTCATTAATAAACTAAAAAACCAGAATTCTTTTTAGTGTGAACTTTTTTATGATTCGTAAAATGGTTACGAACTTTTTGTGATAAGTTACATATTTTAGCTACCGCACACAATATTTATGAGTAAAAATAAATAAATATCCACTGACATTCACACAGCGCCATCGAGTCCCGAGTTAAGCGTGAAGCCTGTATTATGGGTACTAAACAACGGATAAACATACTTATATACATTTTTTTGTAAAAACATGCATATATTATACATAGAAAACACCCAGACCATTACAAACATTCATGCATACAAATGTTTGTACTGCCCGGGGATCGAACCCGGAAGTCTTGGTGTAGCAGCCTGCGTCTCAACCGCTACATCAAATGGGTCGTCAATTTTGAATTAGAAACTGAATTATAAAAAAACATTGGCCTGTTGAACTTCGTAATATTTAAAATACCTATCACATTATAAATACCTCAAAAATCACGCACACCCTGGACGTATTTTTAAATAAAGAAAAATAATTTTAGAATAATATTTTGGAATCAGTCCACTCAAGGTTTCATTTCTAAGGAAAAATGCCTACATAGTATGCGTGCTATAAATATCTACACACAAAGCACCCACGGCTTTGGTAAGCGTAATAATTCATTCGAAAACAAAGTTGGTCCAACAATGTAACGTCCTGGAATTTAATTCATAGTCTACACGTTACGTCTTAATGAAGGTTTCCAAAACCCTTATACTTACGTACAATATATCCAGACTATATGGTTCAAGTGAGCCATTGTCTTGGAATGCATTAATTAATTGAATATTCCGATCACAACCATACACATGATTCCTAACAATAGGAACCCATTTTATCGTGTGTTAATATATAATTGTACTTCAATACAGGTACAGTAATAATTGTAGTAGTACCGTTCGGTAAACAATTTCTTATAGTTGTTGTTTTATATTCACAAAACTTTTAACTGCGCATTGTATAAGTAGTATTACAATAACCTTGACATTACGACACTTAAATATGTAATGATTAAAAGGAAAAGTAGAGAAAAAAGAAAAGTTTAGAAACTAAAAACACCGCTAGCACTATCACTGAAGATCTAACGTCAAAATAATCTCAAAGCCCAGAAGTACTTGAGATAATATTTTCGCTCACCTGTCCAATGACCGTCCAATACGATCATTGTTTTAACTGCATCGATAACCAATCGAGCTCGTTTAGTGCCACGTATACAACATCGAGTCCTTCTCATATTCTATTAAAAAAACAGCTCTACAGATTCCGAAAATTTTTTAAGTCTTTGTGTCTCATACAATATCAACAATTTGGAAAGATTTGATAATTAACTTAAATGTAATAAAACCAAATATGTTTGCAAAGATGCAACTTATGCACTAAACCACTTAGTAACATACGGCGACGAACGAAGATGCCAG
>PQWD01003068.1:231145-358483 GCA_019425675.1 Leucinodes orbonalis | reverse complement strand
TTACACCATGGTAAGTGTCAGTCAGCCCGCCTCGCCCCTCAGTGTTCAGTATCTGTTAACCTCTTCCCTTTTGTTGCAAACTCCTGCATATGTGTGTGATGCCGGCGCCCATCGCATGTCCATCAATTGACACGCGAACGGAGCCACTATGCTTTTTCACTTTTTGTTAACTCCTTTGTCTGTATTCGTTTCATTCTCTATGTGTATGTAACATCTGTATGTTTGTCTTGTATGTTCTCATGTGGTTGCGACAAAGCCCTCGATGTATCATTGTAAATCTTGCGCCCGTCACCGCGCGCATCTATCTCGTTTCAAATATAATTTGCCGCAGCCACAGCCGTATTTTTTGTAATATTTATTTGTCTCGTCTATTTGTGCTTATATTATATTAGATCACATATACAATGGTATACTTTTGTTATACTAAAACTTAGGAAAATCATTTACGCTTTCACGCAAAACGTATAAAACACAATGGTTAGGTGTAGGTGTAAAATATACGTATCGAGACGCGAACTTTATTGTCAATGGAGCAAAAATTTCAGCGAACACGCAAATTTAGCTTCAAATAAACTTACCCTTTTATGTGTTCCTTACCCTTTGTCTGCGTCTTTCATCTGTTAACCAAACCCTACCCTTCGCCCGAGCTCTTTATGTGTTTAGATCCTAACCCCTGTAACTAACCAAAACACTACTTATTTGAATGTATTCCGACTATTTCACAGCGAGAGAAGTCTTGTCGATTATGTACATTACAGCCATGCTTCCATCTATCAGCCATTGGAGACATTCCACACATTTAAATTGGTGCAATGAAAATATCTTTGCTGGTATTGTCCTACGAGTACACATTTGGTACAGAATATTCTAAATTGAAATTTAGATTTTATTAATATGTACTTACTAATACTAGAAATTACTTATATAGAATAATTAATTTGAGCTTTTCTTCGGTAAACAATAAATTCATTTCAGCGTAATATCAAGTCTCATGTTTTGAAACTTATCCATGCATGAAGATAAAATTATCTTACAATGGATTATTACCGAAATCACTATCACGATATTCGCAAGAACGTGTTCTTTACCTGAATAATCCATCGATTCACATCCATTCGTCTCAAATGTAATATATCGTTTCATAATCACCCGTCAGCATAAAACTATTCACTTGAATAGAGTAATCCTGAGATATGAATTCTACTTCAATGGTTTTGAATCACTGGAAAATCTTCAGATATCATCTAATAGCTCTTATAAATGGTGTTATTTGATAATATATGTTAATATGTGTGAGCAATTTGTACAGCAATAAATTGTAATTCAAAACTGTGCAGAACGACGTATTATTAAAATCTCAGGTTGCCTATTCCAACCCGTGCTGTTTTAACGGTGAAAATATGTATCTCCACCAAAATACTGCCCAACCGACTTATGGGTAAGTATTCAGTAGTGATAAATAAATCATTTTTAAATCTTTTTTCTACGTGCACTTAACTTTTGTGTTACGATTGTTCAAATGAACAATTAAGTTACAGGGTCACTTTTAATTTAACCTTAAGCTTAATTAATTTTACCGTAAGCTAGTTCACTGCGTTATTGAACACGATACGACACAAATTACAGATTTTAATTGTATTTTAAGAGAGTCAACCGCGGCAACTAATTCAAATTCATCAATATAACTCATAAGTAACCATGTTAAATTATGTTGTAATATTGTACTAATGACAAGAAACTGAATATTTACGTAATGTATTATTAGTAATAAATACAAATGTATTGTTATTTTAAACTCAATATCCTGTTTAGATATTTTTCTTGCACCAATTCCTACATGAGTATGAAATCAGCCAAAAAGATTACAAAACTGTACCAAAATTTTATATAACTATGATTTGTGTGGCAGCTGTTACATGCATTTAAATACATCCCACCTAGGTGGATTTTGGTTTTATAAAATGTTACTTAGATCTACTTACGAGCGTGATTTAGTGGCCTTATTTATTTAGTTTGTGTTTTATAAAACCGAAATATGACCTAGTTGTTTAGCTGATCCTGATACGAGAATGTGCAATGCTAAAACTTCTTTATTTTTATTTTTCGATATTTTATTTTCATACTTTACTTCACTATACAATCAGAGCATAGCACGTTTAACTCCGGACTGTAAGATCGGAGTGATTCACGGGGTGATATCGTTTATTTTAATTACAATTATGCAACTTGAAAAAAATACATACGTATAATTTACTTTTTTTAACACATTTTGTCAGCTGTTAATACGTCTTAATAAATCAAGGTAATCGATAGGTTACTGAAAGCCATAATTACTTGGGAAGCCATGTTTCTTTTATAATATTGTATACAAATTTATAAATTTATTTTATTGTGTGTGTAAACTAATAGAATTATTTGTAAGATATAGTTAATTTAACTTTAGTATATTTGTTTTATGTGTGATTTATCGTAAAAAAGATAATTTTATAATTGTATTGATCGCTAATAGAAACGTAGCTGTATTATATGTTTATTATTACAAAACGTAAGTTAGAAATCTTATGATACTTAGAATAAAAAAAATTGAAAATTACAGATCCTACTTCGTGCAGTCAATGTCAAGTAATAATAGAAAGAAAGAAAGAAAGAAAAAAAATCTTTATTCAAATAAATCTGTTAAGATACTTTGATCGTCAATTGTTATTATTATCATATTTTGTGACTCTACCACCGTTCGATAGAGTAGGATCTTCGAGAAAGCCGGCAAGAAACTCGAGTTCCTCTTTAATCTTTTTATATCAGTGGTTACAGTTTTGTCATTTACCTACACATAGATTTACAATAATTTATTCAAAGATTTTGTAACTGGAACACTAAGGCAAGACCACACATCTTTATCCGATAAATATTCTTCTATTGTATAGTAACCTTTTTTCATGAGGGTTTTTTTAATCTTTAATTTAAACTGGTGAAAAGGCAATTCGGCAAGATTTTGTGGTATTTTATTAAAGAATGTTATGCCTCTTCCAACAAATAATCATAAATACTTCGGTTTTGGTAGTTTCAGGACTCGCTTTTATTACCAAACCGTTACATTTCCATCATTATGTGAAATACACAATTATTCAAATGTTCAAAGGTTAAATAATTAAATTATACTAGCAAGATCACATATCGTCCAAATGGCGACATTCGATAATTCTGTATCAATGATGATGAATACAATTAGGTTGTGAACTGGGTTCCCGAAGAAATCTGTAAAGGACATTATGAAATGTTTTACATCTCCGTACCTTAAACTATCGTTATGATGATCTGATATATTAAATCTATTAATTATGTATTATAATTATAAATAAGTGCTTCAGTTGATAAACACCGTGACATCATTGTGTTATTATGTTTCGGACGGCCTTTTGCTGTTTATTAGATATATGAGATAGCCTTCCATAGTGTTGATCAAATAATATATAAGGAGATAAGTTGCATTGACAGATCGTAAAAGTTGCTCCATGGATCTATCAGTCAACATCCCTTTTGCGGTAAATCTTCTTATAGGTTGAAATAGGTATACTATGTACAAAGGATATATAATAAATACAGCCTGTCGATGAATTTAGAAATATTCATTTTATATCGCAATATCATATCACTAAATTTCAATCAAGCGTCGGTGGCTCAATGGTGTGGACTGTTGCCCTCCTATCGGCGGCTGAGGTTCAACTCCCACCGGTACCAATGTGTTTTCGAAATTTCGAAATTAAATGTACGTTAATCCGACGCTCTTACGGTAAAAGAAAACATCGTGAGGAAACCTGCGCACGCCTGCGAAGATATTCAAAGGTTGTGCGTAGTCGTCCAACTCGCACTGGGCGCGCGTGGCTAAGGCCTAAGCACCCTATACTGGTAGGCTCGTGCCCCTGGTGTGATCTATCGAGCTCAGTATGCATTTGTATTTTCAAGGTATAAGTTTATTAGTAAACGTTCTTACCACCTTTTCTTACGCAAATTTATAGTAAAAAAACTACCACAAGACAATGTTAACCCTAATTATTACATAAACTAGGTTAATGATGATAAACAACTTTCAGCTGAAAGCGTAAGTTGGTTTTAAAAATGAGAATTTACTGCATCGTTATTGTGCTAAATTGTAACAAAAAATGTACGAAAGTTAGCTTTATTCCTCTTACATCGACCTTGAACAAATAGACTCAGTTAGGGAACGCCGCATTGCGTTACAAGACATGCCTAGAAGTACTAACTGGCTGCTAGATTAATTGTTTCAATGGTTCATCACAGTTATAGCTACTACTGCTAGATGAAAGCCCCACAATAAGTTGTATCATTAAGGGCGTTAGGGCTATATCCAGCTATATTGGTCCAGTATTACTGGTAGAGACCCTCAATGTAGGTCGGTCGTCAGGTTCAATCTATACACATAAATAAAATTGGAGTGTATGTTGTACTAGTGAAATGACCGTTTTTAATACATGCATATGAATATTTATACGTACATACACCAAAATACCACTGTTTAAATTTGTTATCAGTTTGTTCTGGTAATCCCTGAAACAGACTGATACTGACGGAATTCTATTGGCAGATAGCTAATGTTATAATGGGAAAATCTTAGGCTACTTTTTATAAACAAGCCTTTTTACTATAGTAAAATAAAGTAAATTTAATAGTAGCTGACACCCTAGATAAACATATAGGCTATGTTTTACTGTGGGAGAATATCTTATACCGCGGGGCACAAGTAGAAGTAAATAAATAGTTAATTCACTTAAGCTCTATAACACATAAGAAATATGAACCAAAACTTTATTCCTACGATTTTCTACCAGTCAGCATAATATTATGGCCCTATGAAGCTGTAAAGGTTATCTGCGGCCAATAGCAGTAGTCAGAACAATACCGTTTTGCTAAAGTCAGTCATCACTTAGCTCAAAACATCTGTCTTGAAAGCTTTATATTTCAGAATATTTCTAAACAAAACTATCGACATTCCGTAATAATTGATTGTGATTATTTAAAAGTCAGTTTCTCTTAAATAGTAGGTACTGAACGTCGAAGTAACAAATACATTGTTAATTTTTTAAATTACCTATAACTAGACGAAACGTGTATTTCAGTGTTGTGGCATAAAAATATACGTTATTATTTATGCATTAGCAAGAATTTTAACGTCCTATATTACAGTATAATAACGAAGTAAAACTGTTTTTTAAATTAAGAGTACACACCGTTTTCACATAAAGCAACAGGTACTCTACAGTTAAGTCTGTTTAAATTGAAATTTATTAATGTACCTATTACGAGATCTATTAAATTATTAACTTATCAACAAAGGGTTCAAACTCATGTATATTTCGGAACCTAAAATTAATTGGACTCAAGAAAGACAATTATTGTGAAGCATATAAATGTATTAACGTGGCTATGTAAAAATGTATTCAATTATCAATGTCGGTATTTTTTTACTTGTTATTAATTTGACACATCGTGTTATTTTATCATAGCATTATAATTTTGAAAAGCTTTCAGTTATAAAATGTGGGTTTGTGGTTCCAACTTTACTAATTACAGCTTTATTACTACAATCATAACGTGCCCGACCGAATAAAGACAGACACAATCAAGTAAAAAAAACGGTTTCATAACAAAAACATAAGCAGATTAGTCATCTGCTCAGCATAATGTCAAGGAGTCCGACGAAACCTGGTCGCTGATCTTCCGTAGACCCCTTTATTAAGAATGATTCATTGCAACTACAATAGACCGCGGTGTTCCAGTGCGTATTGCATACCAGAAGAGTAACACAAACTCATTCGCTATTATGAAAAAATCACTACGCGCAAGTGAGTTTGGATTGGGCGCCAAAAAATTTACACTGCCCCTATACATCCTGCTTTTATTTCATTTTATTAAATGTGGGCTAGTGATGATGGTAACCAATCCATACATTGAAACTGTACATCCCTCTTTAGTCCAGACAACTCTATTTAAAACTGGGAATAATCATGCAAATAACTAATTGGCTAATATGCCTAATGAACTGAATAATAAATATCATGTAAAATGAAAAATTTTCATGCTTTATTTCATGAAAACTCTTTTATATTATATATGCGGCGTCTGTTGTTAAATAATTCATTAAATATCTGTTAATATTAGAAGTTCATAAATTCTCTTACTAATTACATGCCGAAACGGCTTATATGTAAATTTTCTAAAATTACTTTAATGTTACCGAAACTATCGTTAGCTATGGAGAACAAATTCCAGACTCCAGACGGTATAATTAAATTTCCTGAGCAGTATGCGATGTTAGAACAAAGAAGTAATGATACATTTTTAAACAACCTGAGATTACCTACGGTGTTTTTCTATAATATTCTGTGGATTTTCTGGATCGCTAAATATTTTATTTGCTACCTCTAAAATTAATTATTCAACCTCAAAAATATGTTCACATTATCATTACTAACTACGGTCAGGTTACATTTTTGTAACTTAAAGAAAAAGGGTGTGTAAATTTATTCAACACATTTATAGTAATATAGTACAGGTACAACAACAATATCAAATGGTATAATAAACAAACAGGGTAATACATTATTTTCAAAGTCGTACCTAAAATTCCATCCTTTTAATAACTTCAAAGTAGATTTAAACATTATCCTACTATGGGTTACCCTAGTTCAGTTCTATAATTTAATCATACATAACTCTTTGTGTGTTACATAAATTATAAAAAGATATCTAGAGGAATATCAAATTAAAAATTTTGCTCACATTATTAACCCTCTGGGAGATAATTCAATCTTTGTCACAGACTAGGATAATTGTGTTTCGTCTGCCCTCTATTTTTATACCTAAAGTAGTGTATTGTTTGACCTTTATTCTTATCTATGTTACGTAATTATACCTTGTTAAATACGGTTAAAAATAGTGACACTTTAATTATCTACCTTAGATTTAAAAGATAATAATTTAATGGCAAAAATGTTAAGGGGTTAATAACAATTTTATGTGATTACACGGCTTTACCCGCTGATTAATTAAGCTTTTAGATATATTTACGTTTTTTTAAAAAATATACTATAATTAGAATTAGTCCTTACTCATTAAGAACATAGTCATATAATATAATAGTAATAGTCATAGTGAGTCTTAAGTCTTACAAATTATGGTCTTAAAGCAAATAGGCTGCGCCCTCAGTTATTAAAATAAGATTTTATGCTCAGCACTAAAATAAATCCTGTCCTGTCAGTTTTTAAGACCATCGATATGTATTATTTTACCACAGTTTATCTCTCTAAAATTAATATTAATGACCTGTATATTGATTGATTTGTTACAGTGAAACTGAAAATTCTAACATATTTGTATTGGATCTAATCAAATATAATACTCATCATATAAAACAATATAAATGGCTTTCAGTAATTGTTAATAACTATAGCAATGTAATTCATGGTATACCTACATCATCACTGACAAAAAGTAAATATTATTTAATTAGCATGAACATTTGAAAAAAGAACGGTATCGCCCCGTGTTGTGCTCTGCCTCTAACCCTAACTGACGTGGGCTGGTCTGTGCAGCCGAGTGTCGGTGATGCGGGGACAGGTGGTCTCGCCTCAGGGGCTGGGCATCATCGGCATCAGGGTCTCCGTCGATAGGGAGGCCCGATTTGGCTTCACGCTAACCAGGCAAGGAGGATGGTAAGTAGCATTTTTTTAACTGCATTATATTGTAATGAACAGATGTTTAACAAAGGTTAAGTGACGAATAGCCCATGTACTGCTGTGTATTGGTAAAACTGATTAGGGAAGGCCTTCCTTCGGTACTGGACATACTCGTAATTATCAAGCTGCAATAAAGAAAAATATAATGATGAAACAAGTTAAATTGAAACTGACACATTATGTGACCAAATACCCGTACACTACCTCACCACATCAGTCATACAGTCCACATCCACTGCTTCTTTTGATAGGATTAAGTGTTTAAACTGCCACAATAATCTGGTGAATATTGCCAAGTTTCGAAAGCCTTTTTACTGTTCACTGGATACGCCACTAATGAAATTTAACATCCCGTATATGCAATTTTATAGCATTTCTTTGAAATCAATGAGGGATTGCTAGTCCAGCAGTAAATTGATGGCTTAAATGTCATAACATGAAAACTAGAACATTGAAACCAAATTGTGTTCTCAGTAGACTAATTTGACAAATGGTATGGTATTGCTTAGATCTAATTAGTGCGCTCTATAAACGTTCTTTAAGAACCCAATACCAACCACAAAAATTTATCCCTTAGTTACCTACACATTTTAATGCCGAAATGTATAAATAGCTTCCTTTTCAGAAAAGAGTAAACACGTGATTTTTAAGTGTCATTTAAAGCATTTAAGGGCTCTGCATGTAGACGTTTTATACCCGTGCTAAAATATATCATTATATAATACTTCGCGTTTAATCTTTTGACGTAACTCATTCCTGCTACAAAGATAATAAATCCCCGGAGGAACTCCAATAATAAAACACGGCGCAAAAGAGAATTACGGGCCACATTTATCGGGGATTAAAATCGACAATACAGGCATTAATGAAAGCATGATCATTTTTATTTAACATTCAACATTTTGCTTACGGGAATTTATCACACATTCGGACCTATCTACATTCATTATGAACTACAATACGAGTCTATACTTTCGAAATATTAATTATACCGATTGTATAAAATTGAATTCGACGTGTCTAAAAGTAGCTAATAATTTAAACCAAGAATAACTTTGATAAAATTTAATCACCAACATAGGAAGATAAATAAATTATGAATCATAAAGTTTTCTTTTAATCTACCGCTACGGTTAAAAAAGTTGTTATTTACCTATACTTTATCGGTAATCGCACATAATAGAATAAAACAATAGGCACGAAACAATATTACGAGAAACTTAACTATTACACACGGGCAGGTAAATAAAATAAACTATTCTACAATTTAGACAAACAGTATTTGGCAAACATTTGAGCTTAGTATCCTAAATATAGGAACACCGTTGAGCCTTGTTAACATATACAAATAGAATGTATAAAGCAAACGTTAACTAAACTTTGTACTTTATGTTTTAAGTTTAACTAAAATCCCCAAAATATGTGGCCCAAATAATATCCTTACCAATAATATTTGACTTTGGGGACACCCACATTGAGAAAGATGTACCATTACCCATTGCTATCTTCGTAAAAAGTGTCGTTCAAAGAGATTCGAATCCACTTTTTATTCGCACTGGGGTAATGAATGATTTGTAATTTTAAAAATTAGTGCCTATAACTCCTCCAACCCGATGCAATGAACTGAGGACTCTGGCGAAAAGTTGCTGACGGAGGCTGGATGATAAAAGCGGAGGACCGGATATCTGGCGAATAACGGAGGAGACCTATGCCCAGCGGTAGACTGTGAGCGGTTTAAGAGAGAGAAAGTGTTCTTGTTAAAAATATAACCTTTATTTGGGCTAACTTCTATACTTTAGGTGTCAGTATTTATATATAAACATTTACTTAATGATTCTTATCCTGAGAAATAGCACCAATGTAGTCTTAATACATCAGAGAAATCAATAAAACCCTATGAAAAGCGCGTTGTTTTAATCAATAACCACAGATCAACCTATATCAATAGCAACGGATATTCGAAACACGTAATGATAGGTCGGTACTAATCGTAACCCGTAGCGTAGATTGGATATACTGATACGCATGTTAGAAGGCATAGAACAATATAACACAAATATTTGAGGCAGATTCACAGCAATCATCATTATTGGTCGGCCACGCTCGTAACAATTCCTTGCGCGTATCCATAAAAGCATCGCGTATGAAATCGAATTACTCGCTAGCGGAACCGAACCGGTATCATGCGAACATATAATCGAATAACATGACACGTCCGAGCATTCAAATATCGATAATCGGGTACCGCTGTAAAATTTTTAACGTTTTAAACCGACTTGAACGTAACGAATTCCAAAACCTACTCATTACCGGCACGCCAACTATGAGAAAACATTTTATTTCATTTTTACGCGATTTAAACAATCAACCTATGTAAAACATTAAATTGGTTCATTTAGTTTCATTGCATCTTATATTAGAAATATGAATTATTTTTTTAAACCAGAGAATACTTTCCTTGAGATCCTAGTCAAAAAATGGATCGAATATCTAAAATGTTGAAATACTTATGACAAAATAATTTTACAAGTAATTTACAAAGTCTCTACTCCAGAAAGAACTAGCAATAGCTAAGATCAATAACAATAAAAGGATACTCATAGTTTTGGTCCCGAAATATTAAGATTTGCTTTCAAATACACAATAAAATCGCATGATGGAACAAGGTAATGAAAAAAAAGCGAATAAACCTAAAATACATAAAAGAGGACTCTCAAAAGCTAGCAAAACCTCAAGGGAACTAGGTTTGCTTTTCGCTTTTAAACGTAGTAAACTAGACTAATCTAAACTTCCTACAGGCATTAAAAACAATGAACCGTACAACGTTTGAGACACGGCTCGTTCTAGCAGTCTCATAGAAAATTAGTTTTAGACATTAAACTTAACCCGTTGCGGATTATAATTTTACACTTGGGATGCTTTCTGTGCTCTACATTTGTATTAAATTTACTTGTATAATCAACACTAAGACTTCGAAATTAAAGCGAAATTAGCTAGAGTAGTTTTGATTCCCTGGTCCCTGGCATTATGTTGATTTGGAAATTATCCTTTCATTTCTCGCTAGTTCAACATTTGACTTTTCCACTATACAATTATAGAAGTATTTTTTAGAAGCTAGCGTTGGATACAAACGCATATTTCACTGCCTTAATGGGTATAGCATAACCTATAATTGCCTGATCACAATCCAGTAGGTCGTTGCGATAACCTAATTGTTCCCTTAATAATAAGGCTATGACGTCATAATAATTGTTTGAACGTTTAGGTTCGACGTGTTGGTGAACGGAGGTGGTGCAGTGACGCTACAGTTCCAGAGGTCTCCGTTCAAACCGCTGAGGAAGACGGTCTTCGTGCCATGGAATCAGATCGTAGTGCTGCGCCCGGTGGAGATGGAGTTGAGCGATGAGAGCGTCAAGGTGCCGACACCAAGGTTAGTAGTAATGGCACTTATAAATTCAGGACCGAAAGGAATATCTTATTGCTAAATCAGATGCTTTATTGTTAATGGTTTCGTATGTAAAATTTATTTTGCCCATACATTTAAATACAGCACACGTTGTGTAAAAGTTTGCGGGGTATTCTCTATTGATATCCTATAAGTTTTAAGTTATATTTTATGCGATTCATTCGATTCTGCGTCGTTTAACATCACCATTTATGCCATTTAATCTACGGCTTGCCTATAGGTCCTTAAGGCTCGTCATGGAAAGGTTTAGGTCGTAACCCCCTACACTGTTCCGTGGTATGTTGGCAGATAGACAGAGCCTCAGCAGTGAGATAGGCTTGAGTCCCAAAAGATCCCAAGGCTTATAATAATAACCCTTAATATCCCCGAGTTAGGGGATATCAAAGTAACACATTGTTTAAACGTAAATAGTTATGTTTGTGTTTTTGTTCATGATTGTATTGACTTTGACCACAGGGCTCCGCCGCGTCTGGACTGGTCTCCAACACCACAATGGTGGGAGAACGAGTCCGGACCGTGTCCATCGCATGACCACGAGCGGTTGAGACCTGAGGTGATCGCCGTGCCCCCACTGGCTGCGCCTGCAGCGTCTCACCATACACCCACCACGGTTGTCTACCCGGAAGCACAGGTGCGAGAAAGAAAAAAATATATATTTATTGACTAATAAAAAAAACTACACAATGACAAGAAATAAAAACGGTACACAAGTTAACATCATAGAAATTAAATCATTAATCAGAGACTACACAAATAAACAACATTGTAATTATTAAACAATACAACAAAGCATTGTATTCTTCTTCTTCAAGTGACTCTTCACTCCTGAAGGTTGGCCGTCAGCTTCTTATACTTGGTCTTGTCACCGCTAGGCGGAACAGTTTTGCGACGGAAATAATGCCGGTCACTCTCGGATATTTCGCAGCCATGATTTTCTCTTGCGTCAGCGCGCCTCTTCCCTTCTACCTAGCCCATCATAATAAGTTGATGTAACTCGTATCTATCTTGTCGGAGCACGTGACCGAAATATTTTATTCTGCGTTTTTTGATTGTTTGCAATAGTTTTCGGGACATTTGAATGCGCTGAAGATCAGTTTCATTTCTGACTTTTTTTGTCCAGCTGACATTGAATAAAATTGTGTAATAGGTACATTAGCAGTCGAAATGACCCTGCCTCAGCTAATGCTGCTGTGTGTACTTTTGAGAGTACAATGAATGTTATCACGATCTAATTAACACACAGCACTGCTGGTCTTATGGCAGGGCTTACCATAAATAAACTTTTATCTATAGGGGTTTCACATTGAAAAGTGAAGACTAGTTAGTGTCCATGCTTTTTAGGACCTTAGGCGATGAGGTCCGTGTTGGGACTACATTTAGGATTTTCGTTGCACTCGCTTTTAGTTATTCATGAATGTCTCAAAAAATTTTGCTCTAACTGGAGGAAGCCTCTTTATTTTAATTTTAATTTTAAGTTTAACTCGTAGAGAATGCCGCTCGCCATTATGTTCGCATTTGAACATGCTGATTGTGCATAGAAACCAATTATTAAAAAATACATGTATTAATTATTTTGAATAAATCATTCGAAATTAACTAAAAATAACATACGTAATGTGGCAAAAAATGTTATTATGCTGATAACCGAGCTTTTTAAAGCGTCCACTTGAATAACAACATTTTCTACCAATATGTCGTATCTCATCAGCTTAACAAAGGGGCTTAGTCTGATTCCACTTGTGATTTATTTGAATAACTATAACATGTACGAATATATTAAAACAAAACTTAATATCGGAAAAAACCCGTGAAACAGGAGTGTTATGCACTTTTGTGTTTCGGTATGAGGGCACTGTAGCTAGTGAAATTACCGGGTATAAGAGACCTAACATCTGTTGTCTCGGGTAACGGGCGCAGTGTGGCATTGATGGAGGATAATAACTGTCTGTCAGTTGTTGGTCTCCTTTCATGCCGCTCTGTCATAGTCTGGCGTATCACTTACCATCAGGTGAGCGTCCAGACCGTCCTGTACACTTATAACGTAAACAAAAAACCTTTACCGCATTAAGTTGCTTATATTTGTCTAATGATTAGATATGTTAATTTTTAAAGTACCAGAACTATAATATCATATTATTCAATACATAATATGATGACACTCTTGTAATAAGTAAATGAAAATAAGGGCTTTGCCATAAAATAATATGTTAGCAGAGTAGCCCAGTAACAATATTCACATATACTTAATTGAACCAAAACATCGTAATGGCGACTAATGTTAATTAAATTGATCGCATGTGAGGCCAGACACGTAAACATGTCGTCCCGGTTAGCATGTTGTTACTCCCTGAGTGACCGTAATGATCCGACACAAATTCGTGGTCACTTTACTTAAATTACCCGTAACGTGTTATGTATATATTCAATCTGAGTAAGATATGAACGGAAGTTTATTTGAATTAACCAAGTTTAATCAAAACTACACCAGTTATGTCGAAAATTATTTATAGCTTCGTTTTCAAACCACACATAATTATTTGGATAATGTCAAATTAGTACTTTTGTTTTCAGTCGGTTTGAATAAAAGTTTTTCAAATGGTTACGCTATTGATTAGATGTAAGAGAATGATATGTTACAATTAAACACGTTTAATAAAATAACAATAACAATAAGTATTTGAGAGTTAGGTAATTTTGGAGACCAAAGTCTCACCATTATGCATTTTTTTCAGCATCCTGCCTTAAATGGCTTAAATATTAAAATAATTTAACAAATCGTAATATTCAACATACTTGCTTTGTCCACAGATTGTAAGCGAATCTATCGGAATCCCCGGCTCATTAGTGAAGCTGACATACCCGCTCGTCGCATCAGCTGGCTACTTATCCTGCGTCCACGTTCAGTTGACAAGGCGTATAGTACCTGCTGCACTGGCGAGGGTGCATGTGCGAGTCGAGATCGAGGGTTCATTATACACCCACACATACGAAGCTGATCCCGACCTGACTCATGTCTTCGCTTGGAATAAGCGAAACGTTTATAAGCAGAAGGTAAGTTAATCCAGATCTCACTATCATACTTAAATGTACTGAATATGTAAGAGTTAATACCCCACTTCACCCATTGTTTCTACAATATACGACTGCTTTAATAACATCAGCCATCAAAGCGTGTTGTAAAATCGACAGAGCGCCTCATTTGATTACCTGTTTCACAAGGAACACTGGTACTGGTTTTTCTGTGTTTTTCAATTAAAGATGTAATTTACAGGAACAGGATTAAATACCTTTATATTTACTCTTTATTTGGCAATGATAAACTGCATAAAATGCAAAAGATTACAAATTCGATATCCCAAAGTTTCTTGGTCTAATTTCGAATAGAATATTTATTATGACACAACCATTTTAATTATCCATGTGTTCCCTATGTTTCCGATCGCACCTGCATTCATTGAAAGTGTCGTTAGTTCCCTCACTGTCCAACTTGCGATGAATTATGCATTGACTCTCGTCCCGACACAATAACACAATCAAATATGATTGGGTTAGCACTTACACTTTGGAAACAACTTCCTATCAAATGTTTAAAATTATTCGTATTAATACAAATGAATTTGTAAATGATTTGTCAAATAAGCATTAGATATTTCTTAGTTAAATAATAGCAATATTTTTTCTTTCAGCAGGTATATGGTGAAGCCCAAGCCAAGATTTCAATAGGTTACGAATATTCATCATGTTCTTCGATTGTTTTGGGAAACCCAGACGGCAACCTTGAACGGATTTGATGTAGACATCTCTGACATCGGTGGCTGGGTCTAGACATTCATCATCAACTACAACTTCCACGAAGGTATACTACAAAAGGTGATGGAGCTCTGCTACACCTGAAACAGTTCCTAGGACAGTCCAGGTGAGAAAAGTTCCTTCGAGCTTTGACTTTGGCCTAAATTAATGATCTGTTGATATATTTCATTTGCAAGTTGCAAATTTTTTTGACAGTTACTGTTGATAATTTTGCAGGTGGTTATGGTACTGGTCTTCAGCGATCTTTGAATGTCCCGATAACTGCAATGGCAAAGCGGCTGACTCCCGTCTTTGACACCCACTGCGCTTACCTCCGGACCGATGGTTCACTCTACGTAGGTGATTTCAACCTTGTCAGAAGAATTACTCCCGAAGGTGTCGTCACTACCGTGCTAAACTTGAGTAAGTCATCGTAGATATATTATTATAAATTATCGTTTAGACTATGCTCACAATAATTTTACCAATCAGGGATGTTATGACTATTTATGACAGAAGGATGATACAAAGACTTCGAAAATCACTTTAAAAATTTATATTATTCACTGTTTTGTTCACTATTAAAATAAAACCTTTAAAGCGTTACTGAACTTTCTCATCCATACAAAAGATATGAGTAGAATAAAATTATTTATTAATATCGTTATTATTACAGAACCACCCAAGTTGCATACCAGTATTACATCTGCATATCCCAGCTGACGGCAATCTATACATATCAGACTCAGAGAGACACCAAGTGCGTAAAGTACTGCTGTTGGAAAAAGTAAGAGACCCTGCTGCTAATTCGGAACCTGTGGTTGGTAACGGTGACCGTTGCGTGCCCGGGGACGACTCGAACTGTGGTGATGAGGGTCCCGCTATTAAAGCTAAGCTGGCTCATCCTAAAGGTAAAATTATATGCTAATTCCAACATGTAACTATTCATAAAAAAATGTTCAGTTTTCACTAGTTTTCACCCGAGCTTAATCATTATTGACTTAAAGGTGAAAAATATCTTATATATTTGATCTTTTTTTTAGGTCTCGCTATTGCCGCCGACAGAACAATGTACATAGCAGACGGCACCAATATAAGAGCAGTAGACCCGAATGGTATAATTCACACTTTAGTAGGACATCACGGCCATCACAATCATTGGTCACCAGTGCCCTGCCGGGGAGCTATTGCACCTTACGAAGCGCAATTACAATGGCCGACTGGTGTCGCATTATCACCTCTTGACGGGTCTTTATACTTCATCGATGACAGAATAATACTAAAATTAACAGCTGATATGAAAATCAAAGTTGTTGCTGGACAACCGTCCCACTGTAGACTGGGAACCGATGGGAAACCCATTGCAAAACCAATGAACAAAACAAATACAGACTTCAGAGAAGATTCCAGTCTAGGAACAATTTTAGCATTGGCTTTTGCACCAAGCGGAATTCTATATGTTGCAGAATCTGATTCAAAGAAATCGAACACGATTAAATCCATTGACCCGTCAGGAAAAATTATGCATTTCGCTGGAAAAGTGCAAGAGAATCTGAAAGAGTTAAGTTGCGAATGTAACTCGTCAGTTTCTGCGACAGTTGTACCAACAAATGCACGTGAGGAAGGTGCCGGCTGCCCTTGCCGACTTAGTGTAGCAGCTGGGGATGAACCTCCTACCAGCACTGAAACATTACTCTCATCGAATGCTAAATTTCAAACGATATCTGCTCTTGCTGTTACCCCTGATGGAGTGCTAAACGTTGTAGACCAAGGTAAGCAAATTTATGAATAATTTCACTTATACTATTAAAATAATCAGGTTTTATTAATTTCGTGCACTGTCAGCATTATTCTCATTCTAAATTAATATTTTTTTTACAGGTTCACTTCACATTCTGGCGTTGAAACATTACCTTCCTACACATGATGAGAATGGTGAATTCAGAATACCATACCCACCTACATCTGAAATATATGTTTTCAACCGATACGGGCAACATATTACAACCAAAGACTTAACATCAGGGAAAACCAGATATTCTTTCCTTTACTCCAAAAATAATACCAGTTTTGGTAAACTTTCAACTGTTACTGATGCCTCTGGAAACAAAATACAGTTGCTAAGAGATTACAGCAATGTCGTAAGTTCAATAGAAAATACGCAAGACCACAAATTGGAGTTGAAGATTTCGGGTATTGGTTACCTGACAAAGATAAGCGAAAAGGGAACATCGGAGATGGAATTAGATTACGACGCCAATACTGGATTACTTAACAGCCGTTCAGGGGTAAGTTCCGTTAAAAGATATACTGAAGTGAAAGGTTCATGATAATATTTTTAAGATATTTGCCATAGACACATATTTATTTCTTACTCTTTTCATTTATTATTTTTCAGGCCGGTGAGACGGTTATATATAACTACGACGAACTTGGACGGGTTACTAAGATCATAATGCCATCAGGCGAACAGGTGCATATATCATCTGGCCTAGCCAAGAACTACGGATTAGCAGTAACTGTATCCAATCCATCAAGTACTATTCCCGTAGGAGTTGCAAAGAAGTGCGAATATGTGCTGCATGGTCAATCTTTCAAACAAATTACAATAAACAACGGCAAACAAATAACGGAAGGCCGCATATACTCAAATAACACACTCATGTTGGCAACGCCTTGGTCAGGCAAGTTCGAAAGCATTGCTGCTGCTAAACATCCACTGTTAGAAGCCGCTCTCCCAATCGAAGCGGAAATGTTACACATGTGGTCACATCAAACTACTACATTTGGAGACTCTTTAATAAATAACATGTATTCGTTATACACTTTGGTTGGAGATGTAAGGAATCCCCAGCAAACTTTGAATAGGGAAATATGGGTTAATGACTCGCGTGTTCTGATCATAGAGTTTGATCAATTTAAGAGTCGCGAAACATTCTTTAATGCTGATAGAAATCCTCTGTTCACAATCGCCTATGATGTCGCTGGTTTGCCGTTATCGTTTTCACCTCATGGTGCAGGCGCACCACTTAATATATCATATGACAGATTTAATAGAATAAATGGCTGGAAGTGGGGCGAAAGTGAAGAGAGTTATAACTATGATCCCCATGGAATGCTATCAGAAATCACAAGTCCTCAAGACGGAACCAAGTTTATTTACTACAATGAGGGTAATCTAGTCTCTAAAATAACATTAGCTAGTCAAAGAAGTTTCAAGTATATGTACGACAGCGACGGTGGTTTGACCCATGTGATCTTGCCATCGGGTACAAACCATTCGTTCAATGTGCAGCCATCTATAGGATTCTTGAGAGTGACGTACACCCTCCAGGGTCTTCAAAGAAATATTTACAACATTATTCACATACTGGAGAGTTACTCCAGACAGTGTTCCCTGGTGATGGGGCGCGTGTAGTTTATAGGTACTTCACAACCAATAAAGTATCTGAAGTTGTCCACGGAGACGGTCAAACTCAAATACACTACTCAGAAAACAGTGGACTACCTTCAGAGATACTGCATGTTGACAGAGATGTAGATTATCGTTGGGAATCGACGTACGCTGGTGGTCTTCTCATGGAAGAAAGACTGGACTATGGGGCTAAAACAGGTCTCAGTAATGCTAAAATTATACGAGTATGACAACAATTATAGAACAACGGCAGTGCAAGGTAGAATAGGTGGCCAGACCCTCATTCCTCATCACATCGTCTATAACAGTAAGACCGGTGCTCCAGAAATCTTAGGACAATTCACAGTTTCTAAACAAAAATGGAATGAGACATCTGTATATGATGGAATCGCAATGTTCTCACGAGTACTCAATGAACAGTTTTTGGAGAAAGAAGTAACAGTGAATATTCACAGAATGGAAGTGTTCAGAATGGAATTCTCATATGACAAACATGGTAGGATATCTCAAACACGAACCCATACTAGAAACGTCGGTGTCAATACTTACACAAATGTGAAGAATTATACATGGGACTGTGACGGTCAGCTGACTGGTGTTGAGGCTCAGGAGCCTTGGGGCTTCAGGTATGACGACAATGGTAATATGCTGTCTTTAACGTACAGAGGCAACACAATCCCTATGGAATACAACGACATGGACCGTATCATAAAGTTCGGCGAAGGTCAATACCGATACGACAGCCGGGGTTTAGTTTCACAAAACGCAAGAGAAGAACGATTCCAGTATAACTCCAAAGGATTGCTGATCAGAGCAACAAAACGGGGGCGATTTGATGTCCGCTATTACTATGATCACCTGGATAGGTAAGAACAATCCTAAAGTCTTATGCTTTTACATACCTAAACAACAATCAGTCGGCATTAATATGAATATATTTTTCAAGGTACCTATATTGAAACGAATATACTTGTTGTTATTTGCAGACTTTCGACAAGAAAAGACAACTTCGGAAACGTGACTCAATTCTTTTACACGAATAAAGAAAAACCCCACGAAGTCAGCCATATTTATTCACCTCGAGAGAATAGGTTTATGACATTAGTATATGACGACAGAGGACATCTTATTTACACCCAGGTACAGTAGCAAATTAAAGCACGAAAGTAGGTTATGTTTAGGTTAGTTGCGACAATGACTTATAATTTTACTGTGTTATAGGTCGCCCGACACAAATACTACATTGCAACTGATCAGTGTGGTACACCAGTTATGGTTTTCAATCAATACGGAGAAGGCATAAGAGAAATTATGAGATCGCCATACGGTCATATTGTCTATGATTCCAACCCCTATTTGTATTTGCCAGTAGACTTCTGCGGTGGCCTCTTAGACCAAGTCACGTCATTAGTTCACATGGCCAATGGAAAAGTTTACGATCCACTTATCGGACAATGGATGTCTCCACTGTGGGAGAATCTGATTGAGCGAATCCATACACCTACCCAACTGCATTTGTATAGATTCAATGGAAACGATCCTATCAACGTTAGGCCACAACACAAGAAACCAACAGGTAATTTCAAACCCTTTATTAATCCTTATTATTCAATATTATACATTTTACACTAAAATTTTACTTAATATTTTTCATTGCATTTTTCAGATCATTTGACATGGCTGAAACTGCTAGGCTACGACACGAAGAGCCTTGCGCCCCAACTGTATCCTGATGAATTGCCGGGTGGGGCGGTGGTGCCCAGCGCCGGGCAAGCACGCCCAGTGTGGGGCGCGGCCACACCCAGCACCGGGCCTGGCGCGCCCACCGCCATGGCCTTGCTGCCCAGCGTCTCCATAGAGTCTGGATTCCTCTCGCACATGTCAAACAAGCGCATAGCGGACTTCCGAAGCCTCTCCATTCCGGCCATGTCTGCTCTCAAGACCGACGCCCTAGACTTGGCACCGAAGCGAATCGGCTCCGACTCGGAACCGCCATTCGGACGAGGAATCCTGGTGTCTCGCAACTCCCGCGGTCGAGCCGTCGTCACCGCAGTTCCGTCGGCCAACGCCATTTACCGGGACGTGTACACGTCTGTGTTCAACCGGTCGCATCTGCTGCCGTTCTCGTTTGTGGTGCACGGCGATCAACAGGACGTGTTCTACTTTGTAAAAGAGGAGACTTGGCGCGCCGCCGACGACAAACAGCAGCTGAAGCGGATGCAGGGCAAGCTGAACGTGACGTTCCACGAGATCGCGGAGGGCGGGCGGTCGTACGCGGACGTGAAGATCCACGGACAGACGAGTATCGTGAACCTGCGGTACGGCACTAGCGGCGAGCGCGAACGACAGCGGCTGTTACACCACGCGCGCGCCGCGGCCGTCCGGAAGGCGTGGCACCGCGAGCGCGAAGCGCTCCGCGGTGGGCTGGGCGGCTCGCTGGACTGGTCGGCCGCCGAGCTGGACGAGATCCAGAAGGCGGGCTCGGCCAGCGGCTACGAGGGCGAGTACGCGCACGACGTGGCGCGCTACCCCGAGCTCGCCGAGGACCCCTACAACGTGCGCTTCGTGAAACGGCGCTCCGACCGCTCCGAGCGCCGGCGGCGGAAGCGCGAAGACTGCCGCGCGCCCTGGTGGCTCGCCTGGGACGATTGCTAGTGACGTGCCGCCATCCATATGCCAAATCGAGTGAAAGCGCGTGCGCGAGTGACCGGTGACGGATGAACGCGCGAGTGTTTGTGATATATTTTGTAAATAGTCTCTATTAATTGTTAATTGTTGATGTATGTATGTACGGTAGACGCGAATCCCTATCGCTATGTAAATAATATAATTTAATTTGCAGGGAGAGAATGGACCTTTTGAGAGGACTGATATTAAATAAATGTAATGTATGTATAGATAAGACGATTTATGTGAATATGAAATTATTTATACTTATTTATCGGTAAAAAGCTTCGATTGTGTCCAATGTTCTTATAAAATTTAGATGAAGACTATTTGAAAGAATAAAAAGGCATACTTTTTTAACCAAAACAACGTGTCGTTTATTATTTTCCCCTTAAGTTCTAAATCTAATAATATGGTCTTAGGATAGGTTAGGTAACCCAATCCTAGTCATTTTTACACAGTACAAAACATTTCAAAGGAAAGGTCATCCTATACAAATAAATTGATTTGAAAATTATCGTTATTAATCTACATTGAATTTTTTTTTTATGTAGAAGGCAAACGAGCAAACGGCTCATCTGATGAGAAATGACACCGCTGCCCATTTACATTTTCAATACCAGAGGGCACCAAAATGCGTTGCTGGCCTTCAAAATTGTTGAGATAACCTTTATTGTTAAAAATATCCATAGCTAATTAAGACCGCTTATTCTACTCAAAGAGCATTTATCACTGCAACTAAGAAACAATATTTATATCGCCTACCTATTATAATTTCCTAAAACTAATAATATAAAAAAGCTGATATTTATAGAAGACGGATCCAAATAACAAATTCTTCATTAACTCTAGTGCAGGAAACTGATTTGGAATCTTTTTGTGTCTGACTGAGCCAAGACTTACTAATTCTATTATATTAAAACAAAAACAAGATATGGTGTAAAAGTTATTTATTTATGTCCGAAACGTCAATGTTTGAACAACGTACTTGAGTTAATTTTTACAATATCAATTTATACACAAATTCATGTCAACGCAATCATATACATTTTATGATACACCACTAAGAAATAATGTCAGAATGCATATCACATCTCATTTAAATAATATATTTACAATGCAGTAAGATAAATCAATGCATGCGGACACTGAAAACATTCAACCATCGAATTGAATAAAATTGAGTTATATGTAAAAATCTCCATTACAAAATATATACAACAAATAATATTATTATCTCTTAAAATAGACATTTACATGTTTCGAATAAAGTATATTATACAAACACATTTACATATTGAGCTACTTGCATGTCCGTAAACAAATGAGATCAACAATTCGCGTACTCACACACACATTAAAATTACTTAATATGCAATGCAACACTTGTAACTCGGCAACACAATGTCCACGATACCTATCAAATGCCCAGGAATTACTCTATGTAGATAAACAAAAGCACAATAATATTTAACTAGGCATGTCACAGAATGCCTATTTGAACACATATCTGATAACTACTATTATTATTACAGCAACAGTAAAGGTACTCTATTTTATTTTTTAAGTATAGATAACTGAATGATGAAGACAACCATTTCATATAACATTTGCGATATTATTTTGGCAGTTATCATATTTCCTTACAAACAATATTGTTGTGCGTGTGAAAATATAAATTATTAAAAACATTTTACTTAACAAACAATAATTGAACGTGAATGTAAAGCATTATAGAGGTTGCGTCAAATAATTCTTAATAATTTCGTTGCATTAACCTGCTTCTAATTTATGAAGATGATTCAAAAATATCAATTGAACCTTTTATTTATCTGAACGTCTACATATTGTGCTTCAAACGTAGTATAAAATTTAAGCTAAAAGAAACACTTTATACAACTATTCCAATCGATAAATAAGTTCATTGAAAAAAAAATGGCAACACATAAACAAATTTTATGTAGATGCCCCCAATAAAAACAATGAATACGACCAATATTTAAAGCCTCAAAAAAGATTGCTAGTCATCATCATCAGCTCATTATACGTCCCCACCGAGGGGCACGAGCCTAGCCGGCTTAGTCGTCCACGCGACCCAGTGCGGACTGGCCGACTTCAAGCACGACCTTTGAATTTCTTCGTAGGCGTGCAAAGGTTTCCTCCCAATGTGTTCCATCACCGTAAGAGCGTCGGATAAATACATAAATTTCGAATATTCGTTAATATATTGGTATGTGGCGGGACTTGAACATGCACCCTCCTGATCAGAAGGCAACAGTCCACACCTATGAGCTACCGACGCTCATCGCATTACTGAAAAGGTACACAAATACCCCTACACAAAATGGTTACCAAGTTCGTTATTATGGCAAAATTTCGACAATAATAAATGTAAGAAAAACCCTTATTGAATCTTCCCAAAACAAATGTTCTCTAGGCATTGGTAAATAATATTCTATACGGTAAGTTTAAGATCAAAATAAGGAAATACACACATTACTTTCTCAATAATTTGAAACACAATATATAAGGTATGATATTTCTAAAATTTTGGCAACACACGGTTTGACTTGCCCAGGCTAAAACACAACACTAAGCTGCTTCGTTGCTAATGATACATTATAGATAACTAAATGTTTAAATTACTTCAAGGGTAAAACAAATTCACCTAAATTATGAATCATTACATTAATGAGGATTATTTTAACAATTTTCTATCAAATTGAAAATGTTTGTACACATAAAGGAAGCGATTCCAGAGGCGCACAAACTAACAATGAAAACGTATGTGGATGGCAATAGACCTACAGGAAGATATTTGTATATATTTCTAGACTAATTATAAATAATGAACATGGACAATTATCGCATTTGAAACTCTAACTGAATTCAAACAAGACTAATTCTGAGGATGAGTAACAGAACTTACAAAAATAGTTTCCATATTAAGTCTTTCTGGTATTGCTATATGTCTTATACATACTAAATAAACCTACCTACTTTTGTATCAATTGACTCAATGCAAAATATATAAAATTCAGGCATTATTATTACATTGGCGTAACGCAAATGGCGTTTGGTTCTCAGTAACATTTCAGTTGTTCTAATTGTTTTCCTTAAAAATTTCTTATGAATTATTAAACAAGTCGATAAATACAAAAAACATTATTCTGGAAAGTTTCTTTACAGCTGAAATTATAAAGCTAAATTAATAAAATACTACACTACATGAACGGGCTCTTAGTAGACGTGTCCAAATTTATTAAATTTGAGCAAAGGAATACTACAAATATTTGTTTTTTGTAGCTTTGACTATAAGTAAATATATCATAATGAATAAAAATTTACACTTACAGGACGAATCTATAGGGTATAAAAAACTTTTTACCTAATGTGAGAATATTAACTCATAGCGTAACATAGTAGCATTTTTCTACTAGACTGATTGCAAAAATATTTTCCTTTTAAATAGATGCACTGTAGGTCAAGAGTAAAATTATTTTGTTCTAGGCAGCAAAATTTTTTTTCAGCTTTAAACATTTCAGTAATGACTAACACCGCATGATTTATAAACAATAATAATTCAACAAACTCCTCCCAGATACCAAATCACTCAAGACGCCTACTAGGAACCCAAATATGTAGTAGCTCTTAGATTTTCAAATACTTTCACTCAAAATTGGATGAACTACTGAATTCCAATTCATTTTTTTGTCGCCTTGACTAAGCCTCAAAAGTGAACATTTGTAAACAATCTTTACACTTTACATAAACAAACAATTTAGTACACATCATGCAACATCCTAAATAATCCAATCTAGAGAGTTTACCATCTTATTATATATTTACACACCATTTCCGACAATAGCTTTAAGCAATATGTATAAAGGATTAGCAATTTACACCCACACTCATCGGTTGCCATCTATTACATAACAAATATTATTAGTGACATTTAAGGGTTAATTTCATTTTAACTTGAATAATGTTCAAATCCCGCGCCTAAAAATGTTTTCACCTACCTAACTGCAAAACCTTGTTAGCATTCAACACTACAATTTCGGACATTAAAAACTACGCAAAAATAAATCACAAACCTTTTGTCGATCTCAAAAAACATAAATCGCCTTCTATTATCTCACTTGTGATGCTTACATTATTTATATTACATATTTACAACTAATCTAAAACAGATTCACTAATCACCGCATACGTATTGTACTTTGATAACTCCCAAGGAAACGCGAACTCTAAACAGTTTCGAGCCAAAGTGATTGTTATAATACTGATTAGACAGAAGTATCAATTCGGATTCATATATTTTTCGGGTTAGTCCACAGGTCACATTTTAAGTACCAATTTAAAAAAAACAGTTCATATTCGATTCCGACTTGATGTATAAGCACGTGTGTTTTTACAAACCAACAATTGTATTTACAGTCGCCACCAACAAGTCCAACAACAAATAAAATCTTTGCTAGTTATAATAATATTGGTATCAATCAACATCTTTACTTCACTAATACGTATAACTTTAATTTAGTCACAATTCATGTCATGATGCAGGTATCCCTTATGTCAGTGTTGTAAAATTTCATGCCGATATCTATAATTTGTGACTTTTAAATAAAAAAAAATACATGATTGAAAAAATATATAATTAGATCACAACATTACATGATCGAAGACTAAAATGAATTAATTTGTGTTATCACGGTCAATTTGCAATTTCGCTTTACGTATTTGAGGATCATACTTCGATTGAATTCGATTTAGTTTATAAACAATACAACATTTCACATATATATGTCATTCTATGAATGCCTACGCGGTTACTACTGTAGTCGTTTATGCTTGCATAAAATTCGTCGTTGCTCCAGACACGGACCGTATGTTCCAGTCTCTCGTACGTTTACATTCACTGTAATTGCAATACGTCTTCAATAATTTACCTATAACGTCGGTGTATTTACAAATTATTTCACTATAGTGGTAGCAGGTATGAGTTTTTATATTCACTATGAACTGTCATTGTTCGATTTCCGCCTCACCTGCGCGTGCGCGTTTAGGACCTGAGCCTGCGCTTGCGTTATAACTGAGCCGTACCTGTAAAGGAATAAATAATGATGATTATATTTGGAAACTGTACTAAACATAGACATAGATGGTCAGACTCGCAGGGCGTTACTGTTTCACGAACAAAATACTTTCTATATCCAATATAAGTAGGATGTGTGTGCATGACCATGTCAGTTTTGTATAAGTTTAGGTGTTTCTATGTATAATTACGTATTTATAAAAAAGTATATAAGTAATTTAAGCAGTTGTTTAGTACCTATAGTAAAAGTTTCTGCTGAAATTGGGGCTAGGTGGTGCTGTGAAAATACATGGGAATGTTTATTTAGACGACCCATTTGGTGTAATGGTTGCAGACGTCGGCTACTAAACCAAGGGTTCCGAGTTCGATTCCCGGGCAGTACAAACATTTGTATGTTGGTACTGGTCTGGGTGTATAATATGAATGCCCGTCGCTTTTCTATCCAAATGGAAACTAGGTTCCCCGCCCCCTGAAAAAGCCCTTAGCCGAGGTTCACTGCCCACTCAGGGATACCCTTAGGCTGGTTGCATAAATTCTTGGGCTGAGAGCCATCTGCGCTCGCCAATTGTCCGGTGAAGCTGTGAAGACCACCTGCGGCCACAGCGATAAGTCATTCCGAAATAAAATGTTTAATATGTATGTATTTACAAAAAAAAGTATATAAGCATGTTTATCCGTTGTTTAGAAACCATATTATAGGATTTACAGGCCTGTGCTTAGTTTGGAGCTAGATGGCGCTGTGTCTATGTCAGTGGATATTTATTTGTTTACCAGCGGTGGGCGTGGGCGTGGGCGCACGTGGAGCCAATGTATGCGTGGGCGGTCGCGGTCTAACCCCGGGTGCGGTACGCGCCGCTCTCACAACCTGTACAGCCCCACCACGTACTGCGCCTTTCACACCGCCAGACATCAGCTGCGCTATAAACCGGAATATCGACTGTTAGAATACTGTATTTGTACATATTTATTTATTTATTACCACATACGTACTATCATTACAGGTCTTAACCTTTTTTTTACGTTATAAGTGTACAGGACGGTCTGGACGCTCACCTGATGGTAAGTGATACGCCTGACCATGAGTGCGGCATTAAAGGAGACCAACAACTGATAGACAGTTATTATCGTCCATCAATGCCGCACTGCGCCCGTCAACCGAGACAACAGATGTAAGGTCCCCTATACCCGGTAATTTCACTAGCTACAGTACTCTCATCCCGAAACACTAGACGACTCAATATTGAGTCTAAAGCAGCAAAGCAACCCTAGTGAATTCGTTCAGAGTACAGCAGAATATGTCCGGGTGGACATATGGCCATATCTCTGCTCTCTCTGTATGGCCGGATCGGGTGATCCGCCGATATTATTCGATGGTGTTAGCGTTTTAGTAGAGAAAAAAAAACAAAATTTGGAAATTACAAAGAAAAAATGCATTCCTGACATCTGTGGGTACAGATATAAGGATCGTATTCTAAAACGAGACTGAACGAGAAATCTTTACTTATATTGAGTTAGAAAGGGATGGCACTATTTATCGTATAGAGCTCTTTCTACCTCTATTCAAGTAAAGATAAATCCCACCAAAAACTTCCTGTAAAAAACTAGCCAAGTCTCGATGGAGCTGCTTGATTATCTCTAAAAAGTAATGAAATCAAGACAAAGACGTGCCAAGTCTAAGGTTCCTTACTGCGATGACTTTATTATTATCGTTAAAGTTGTGTGACTTGGCCCCCGACGCTTGAGTCTCGTTCTCGAATAGGGGCCTTAGTCTGACTTCGATAAACAATACACTAACTAGATGCACAATCTCACTCAGTGTCCGCAGCTAAAGTCTGCCCATCGCGTCAGTTGGGCAGAATTTTCATACGTAATCACGTCGGTCGCTACATGTCACGAAGTTCAAAATTTAATGAATATTTGTATGTCATGAATATAACAATTAGTCAACGTATGTATCAAGCGGCTCGGGCATTCTTTGGTTGATATTTCTTCGTACTTGTGCATCTAATTAGTTTATTATTTATCTAAGGGGTACAAGGAAATAGCACATGTCTGTTCCGCTATTTTTGGTATTGTTCGAGTAATAAATCTATACTCCTTAAAATCATTCAATGACCATGTCATGCCACAACCGATATGCGTCGATGGCATCCTTCTCGAAGTTGTGCAAGAATACGTTTACTTGGGCCAAACGATCCAACTTGGCCGGCACAATTTCGAGAGGGAAGCTAGTAGGAGGATTCAGTTGGGCTGGGCGGCATTCGGCAAGTTACTTCAGGTCTTCACGTCGACGATTCCACAATGCTTAAAGACAAAAGTCTTTGAGCAATGCGTCCTACCCGTACTTACATACGCAGCTGAGACATGGACACTGACTGCGGGATTGTTCACAAGTTCAAAGTCATTCAACGCGCAATGGAGCGAGCTATGCTCGGGGTCTGTCTTAGGGATAAGATCAAAAATGATTTAATCCGTAAGAGAACTAAAGATACCGACATAGCCCGCCGGATCAGCAAGTTGAAGTGGCAGTGGGATGGTCACGTATGTCGCAGAACCGATGGCCGTTGGAGCAGACGAGTTCTGGAGTGGAGACCGCGTCTCGGCAAGCGTAGCGTAGGACGCCCTCCGGCCCGATGGACCGACGACTTGCGAAAGGTCGCTGGTGGAGGCTGGATGAGGAAAGCGGAGGACCGGGATATCTGGCGCAAAATGGGGGTAACTTATGTCCAGCAGTGGACTGCGTTAGGTTGAATAGGAACTCCTTAAAATGCTATATGTAAATGTTTTTTGTTTTTAAATTAAAGGCATTATGATTTTAGCATAATACCAAAAGTCAAAGAATCTAAAACTTACCGATCGGCAAAGAGAGCACTGACGGTTGATTGGTAAGCACCACCGACGTAGTTGGAGGGACTGACACTAATAACCCGCTGGGCGCTCCCGACACGTTCAGGGACAAGGAAATCGGAGCAGAGAAGCCCGGTATTTGGACTTGTACGTTCTGAAGACCTTGTATCCCTTGGAGGCCCTGAAGCGATGCTAAACTTAAACCCTGAAAGAGAACATATGGTAGTATAGTTCATAAACATCAATTTTGTATTTTTATAAATGTCTTAAATTTGTTACTACTCGATCCGCCATAAAGAACCTTTTACACTGTTTCTGGCTCTTGAATTCCCTTGACCACTTTTCCCCTGGTAGGGTAAAAATATTCGAATAGGAAAATTAGTTTTTTTTTTGAGATTCCCCTGAATTACTTAGCAAGGATTTGACATTCCCAGTTTTGAGAATATGTATTATAAAAATATAATTTATAGTTAACTCTAAAAGTAAAAGTATTTAACGAGTGGAAATTGAGAAAATTTACTATGTTCTTTACTACTTCTCCGTTCTGCTTTGCATGTTTGCTATTATTTGTTAAAAATGCTGTGTACAATCTGTAAATGGGAAATACATTTTAAATGTTATGTCTTATGCTGTATTACGGATGATTAAGTTTATATTGTTGAGTAAAGTGTGTGCAATAAACTTCACAGGACCTTATTATTTTTGTATTAAATTAGTAGCATACCTGCAAATGGCAGACCGGTTGAGGTTGCGTGGCAGGCGCGGCCGCGGGCTCTGGCCCAATCAGACGTTCGAGTAACGCGCTCTCGCTACTCGACACGCTAGTTGCGTCGTTGTCCCGCGTGAACCCGCTCATCACTTGGACACCTACCCCCTGTGACAAAAGACATTGTTGACTACAACAACAGTAGCAAGAGTGACTTATACACTAGTTTTTAAAATGCGGAAAGTCTCATACAAACTTCCGCCCAACATCTTTGGGGAGTTAGTGGTTAGAGAGATTAAAAGTAGACTATGTCACTTGCTATACCTTTAACGAATTCCATCAAGATATAACCAAGTAAACATAATGATATATTACCGCATTTACTATTAAAATACTGTTAGTTCTATTCTAGACTTGAAGGGTATCACTTGAGCACCTCACCCGAACCTCATATGGTAACACTACCAGGATACAATAAAGACACCCTCACAGTATAATAGAAGTGTTAGTCATTCATTCTACTTCACAACACATTTCAGCTATTTAAAATAAAATAGTCCTCTTTGTTTTAATCTGGGTGTTTTCAATAATGTATAAAATGTATGACTAAACGAAAAGAAACTAACAAATTAGTATACATTTTCTTTGTTTTGTTCTCGTTTATCACATACGTCACTATCAGTACGTCTTGTCGTTTTTTTTTTTACTTTTCGTAGTAAATGCTGGTTACTTGACTATAATATTTATTTATATAATGTGCTGTGTAAATGCCTCCATAGATAATAATACTACATTACGAAATTATAGAAATGCATTTATGAATGTCAACATACCTGTTGAGTATAAGTAGGCAAGGTATGCGATGCAGTGGTAGCGGCGATGAGACGAGCACCGGCTATGGAGACTCGCCCCAACAGCTTGTGGGCGTCTATCGTGTTATCGCCGGAGGCAGACGTCACGTGGGTCATCGCCGCCGGCGCACTGTTCAGCAGGTTAAGTATTGTCGCATTGTTGCCAGCTGTCGTCACCACTGTCTTTGCAGCGTTTTGGCTTGCTGTAATGATAAAATATTGAATAAGATAAAAAAATATCGTTGTCGGTTAGAAGACCCATCTGGTGTAATGGTTGAGACGTCGGCTGTTACACCAAGGGTTCCGGGTTCGGTCCCAGGCAGTAAAAACATTTCTGTGCATGAACATATCTGTCGTGGTGGTCTGGATGTTTTCTATGTATATTATGTGTGTATAATTACAAAAACTATATAAGAATGTTTATCCATTGTCTAGTATCCATCATCATCATCAGGTCAAACATTATACATACCCACTGAGGGGCACGAGCTTACCCGTAAAGGGCGTATAGGTCTTAGTCATGCGGATTTCTAGGCATAACTTTAGATTCAAAGCTGCAATGGGGCCTCACATTGAATCCCTGGCTGGTAGACTTAGCTCGGCAGCTTATGCTGTTAGAAAGATAAGGCTCTTGACAGATATAGAAACGGCAAGATTGGTTTACTTTAGTTATTTTCATAGTGTCATGTCGTATGGTCTACTGTTGTGGGGCTCGGCTGCCGACATTAATACAATATTTGTGCTACAAAAAAGAGCTATTCGTTTTATCTACAACCTTAGACCACGTGACTCTCTTAAGGAACTTTTTAAAGAAATAAATATAATGACTGTAGCATCGCAATATATTTATGAAAATTTAATTTATGTTCGTAAATACTATAACACCTTTAAGAAAAATTGTGATTCACACAATTTTAATACTAGGAATAAAAACAAATTTGCTGTTCCGGACTTGAGACTACATAAAATAGGTAAATCTTTTATAGGAAGATGTATAAAGTTTTTCAATACCGCAAAATATTGTAGAGTTGCCCTTTGATATGTTTAAAGTTAGAATCAAACAAACCTTTCTAAAAAAGGTACTACACTATTGACGAATACTTATGTGATAAAAATCCGTGGTCTTAAACTGCTCAGCTATTTCAGTGTTTATGATATATTGTTTCATTAAGGAATTGTTTTTAAAAAAGGCTACACTGTTGAGTTTTCTTGAGTGCTTCTTTCTCAACAGGCCAAACCACTGAAGCGCTTTTTTTCAAAGCATCAAAACTCATATTTTAGTATAGTATTTTAACCGTTTTTTATTATATTTTTTGACGTTCATAAGTGCTTTTGGTAAGCCTAATTTTAAATAAATGTTTTTGACTTTGACTTTGATTTGTTAATAGCTCATCTGTGACGAATTGAAACACAATAAAAAATTGACAGACGTCTGAAGATTAAACAGACAAGAGGTTATTCTTGTTACAGCCTAAATAAGCCAATGATAAACATAAGTCTCCCCTACAAACTTCATAGCCGTCAAAATCAACAGGTAGACAACAACATTAGTGTAGTATACTATAGTACGCTGGCAGAGCCTTGCCTTTAACTTTCCTCTTCTTTCTCTCTATACCAATTAGTTAGTACAAGAAACGCAAAATTTGATCCTGAAACTTGGGAGTAGCAGATGGAGAAAAGGAACATAATTATATAGTCTACGCATAGTAGAGTTTGTTGATTTATCAGTTTATTTTCCCATGCTTCTAAATTAGTCTCCTGCGCAGGTACTTCGATGAGCCTTATCAATTGTTTACTACTGTATCTTAACAGTATGCTGCTCGACTCACGTATTTTCCATATGAATAATCCTAGCACACAGCCTTGTCAACTATAATAAGCCCGGAAAGGTAACATTCTGTAAACTGTTAAATTCAAAATAGCCAACCTTGTTGAAACTGTTGAGCAGAATTCATAAGACTAGTAACAAGTGCACTGATTGCAGGATTCGTTGTCCTCGGTTTTGTGATAGTCGCCTTTTGCTGCGTCGTCGTGGTGCTTGTGTATTGTATATTTTGAACCTGGGAGGAAAAAGTCAAAATAATTTTAAGATTTTGTGGTGTTAAAAATAGATTGGAATATAAGCGTTGAAATCTCAGAACAGTCCTATTTCACTCGCTAAATTAGTGGATAAGACCGGCAACGCATTTAAGTGCCCTCTGGTATTGCAAATGTACATGGACGGTGGTGTCATTTACCATCATGATACCATACCAGATGAGCCGTTTGCTCGTTTGCCTGTATCAGCATAAAAAAAACTGTGATATGACAACAACAAGAAATATTTGATATATATTACAGGGTGAAATCAAGATTGGCATTTTTTTTAAAATAAGAACTTAAGCATGATATAAAGCACATCCCCAAATATGAGGCATATCTATTGATACAAAAATACTACACATTAAAAAAATGATAAATTAAAATAATCAATTAAATATGGGGTGAGGCGGGTTCACGGCGCGGTGTGGCAGAGGGCAGCGCAGGCGCGGTGAATAAAGTAGTACGAGCTATAATAAATTATCGAATTGCTCAATGCAATGCTATAATTTATTTATTTATTTAAAACTATTTCAAACCTTATGATAAATCTTTGTTATCAGGTTCCCACAAAAACATTCCATAATATGAGTACAATAATAGGTCAAAAGGATGCCAATGATTCAAAATTCACCTGTATAATATAATTTTTTTGTTTTTGTAGTTCATAAATTATATGACATCATTTCCCAATTTCAACATTACTACACATATAGTAAGTTAACCTGTGAAGTCCCAGCAGTGGATATGAGTGGGTGCTGAATGTGAATAATGGCGGATTGCATCTTCTGCGGGTTTAGAGGTTGCGGTGGGTTCGTGAGCTGTTGCGCCAGTAACTGGTTCGTCGACGCTTGAGTAGAATGTATGTCGTGAACCTAGGGAAAGAAAGTGAAATTAGGACATTATGTTAGCACTCATGCATTGAATAAGTATAGGTTCATGCAGAATCAGAACAGTATTCAATACACAAAAAACATGGTAGTCGTTCGTATCCACCAATCGCATATAGCCGGCGTAATTGCCATCTAACCACAGATTATATGTGTATTTAAAAAATTGACACCAAAACCATCCAACTAATTAGTCATAATTATAAACAAGTAAGTGCAAACACTAAACACAATCGCATGTCGTGCCAACCTGTAATTTAAGCTGCACTTAGCATGTTATATTTGGAGATTGGCGCAATCACGAAATATTAGGTTCAAATTAGAGGTATATGTACATTAGTCATCTAACAAGTGCTTAACTTAGGGCATAGTTAAATCATTATATTGTTCAGTCTATTAAAAAGTCGATATGATTAAAATCCACAAGCATGTATGTTACCTGAGGAGAGAGACGCGGTGTGCTTGGTGATGGTTGTTGCTTCAATGCAGACTCAGCAGCAACGCTGCCTATACTGCCCACACTGCCCACGCTTCCTACACTGCCCACGCTTCCCACGCTGCCTACACTCCCCACGCTGCTCACCGAGGCCACATTGCCCACAACACTGCCTACCGCTGCGACGCTGCCTATACTTCCCACTTGTTGCAACTGCGCCTGCTGATCAAAGATTTATTTATTATTATTTTGACGATCCATCTGGTGTAATGGTTGAGAAGTCGACTATTACAACAAGGGTTCCGGGTTCGATCCCTGAGCAGTACAAATATTTGTCTGCATGCATTAGGCTGGATGTTTTCTATGTATAATATGTATGTATTTACAAAAAAGTATATAAGTATGTTTATCTGTTATTTAGTACCCATATTACAGGTCAAATGATTCGTTAGGGACTGTGCGCTGGCTGTGAATGTCAAATAGGCAGAAGACCATACGGTTCATCTGATGTTAATTGATACCTTTAAATAATGTATAGTTTTATTTAACATTAATTTAGTATGTTAATTGAAGAACGTATTTTTATCCGATAAAACACGATTATGTACATATAATTTCGAAAATTCGAAGATACATTGGTTCGTGGCGGGATTTTAACCTACGCTCCCCAGATCGTAAAGCAACAGCCCGCACCAACAAGTCACTGACGCTAATTTCAGTAATACCTATGTAAGTTCTTACGAAAAAGTAAATAAGTTTGTTCATCAGTTGTTTAGTACCTATAGTACATGCAAAAGCTTATTGTTATATTATTTATTTAATTTACTTACCAGTATGGGCAGTTGTCGCGCATTTGTATGAGTATTTGGAGTCGCCGCTATTGCCGAAGTTCTGTAGATAAATTAATGAAGAAATTTTAACAAATATTTAGGTAATAGAAAAAATACATGTGTCTGAAAATCTATTGTGTCTGGGCCTTATGCCTTAATTGGCGGTGAAAGGGTTAAAGTAGTGCTTTATCAAGTTAAATTACAATATAAGAATACGAATCTTTTATACAAGAAACATGTTACATAATTATATGTAAGATTGTTAAGTTAATCTTTGTGAGAGAAATAACGTAAATAAATTGTAAATTGTATATAGTTGTTATACAATAATGTAGCGTTCAACATATTTCGTCTAATTACAGGCATGTAAAAAGTAAATAATAATTTCGTTGCTTTTACCTGTGCTTTTACTCAAAAAATAATTATTAACCACTAACTACAACTCATATAAACCGTAATAATTGTAAATAAACTAAAATTATTATTATCAATTGAAATTATTTATTTTTTGTAATACTAATAGTTATTTTACTAATAATTCCTCGGTTATTAGTATATTATTGGATACCTGTCATATTTCATATGTAAAAATGTAGTTTCAATAAGTCAAAAAAGCTAGATGAACTATAATTACTCTGATTTATGTTTGGCAGTTAGTATGATAAATAACCAAATAAATAAATGTTGTACAGTCAATATGTACTTCGGCGTAACAGAATAAGTATGTCAAAATGAACCATGACCCATTTCATATAAATATCATTTTTACTTACACAATCGGCACAGTGGTCGCATGAGTTTGTACAGTTGCACTGCTGCGGTTGCAGTGCGCTGTTGCAACAGTAATTGCTGACCCTGCAATTGATTACAATTTGATATTTATTTTGGATTATTATGTTCATCATCCCCATGCAAAAAAAATATTTTACTCTAAATCAACCTTAAAAAGATTTGATTATAAAATAATGATGCTTACAGTTCTCTCATACCACCGGTGAAAGAGACCCTAGGTAATTGTCCTGGCACTATGTGCTTTATCCTAACTGACTTACGACCTCTTCTGTAAAAATTTCAGTGAACTGTTGTATGTACTTGTTAGCTTGAACTCTTGATCCTGGAATACAAACACAACATTTCACTCCACACAAATCAAAATCGACGTTTGTGAACGTAAATATACCTATACTGAAATAATTACACAGGTACCATTAATTATTAAAAAATGTTTCTCCAATAATTACATTGAATTTAAGTACTTGATAATGTTCTAATCCAGCTTTAATTTTAACATTAAAAAATTGCAGAAAAAAAACCAAATTTCAACAATATTAACCTAACGTAAATCTGCATGCAGCACCATTCCTCCCCCTCCACGTGATTCTGTCCACATACAGTTCCCCCAAGAACTCCTGATCTGAAGGTCTTTGAAGTATAGAAAGCTTTATGTGGAAGAAGCCAGCTCCTGCATGTGGTGAGGTTTTCTCCGTCTCTAGAATGTATTCCTCGACCAGTTGCGGTTGGCAGTCAGGCGTGGACGTGGCCGCTCATACGCACGTGCCAATCTACTTGCCCTCCCAACTCCGACGGCATTGCTAGTGATAACGAATCCATTTTTGGCGGCTCAATTGGCTTGAAGACCTGTCAGAATTTAAAGGTTTTTTTTTTATATAGATTGTGAATCTGTAGAACCAAAAAATATTAAACAAAAAAAAAGTGATAGGGATGGCCAGATCGATGTTAAATATTTATGGCACATGATACTGCCCATGATAGAGCAGTATTGAAGGAAACCAATAACTATCATCATCAGCTCATTAAACGTCCCCACCGAGGGGCACGAGCCTACCCGTATAGGGTGATTAGGCCTTAGTCGTCCACGCGGGCCAAGTGCGGATTGGACGACTTCACACACAACCTTCGAATCTCTTCGCAGGTGTGCATGAAGGTTCCTTACGATGTTTTCCTTCACCGTAAGAGTCGGTATAACGTACATATTTTCGAAAATTCGAAAACACATTGGTACGTGTCGGGATTTGAACCTCAGCCCTCCCGGTAGGAAGGCGACAGTCCACACCATTGAGCCACAGACGCTCTGTTTACCGGCGCGCCGTCGGCGCGAAACCTCCCACGTCAGGTAACGCTATTCGGGCGTTCTATTCCGTGGGAAAAGAGCACCCGATACCTAGGCGTCACTCTCGATAGTGGTCTAACTTTGGGCCGCACATCAAAATGGTGCGCAACGGGCTGCATTCGCACTCGGGCGCCTTCATTGCCTACTAACGCGCGTAGTAAATTGTCCCTTAGTAATAAGGTGCGAATATACACGGCGTGCATCAGGCCCATTATGACGTATGCCGGTGTGGTATTTGCACACGCTGCGTCCAAACACGTCCATAGGCTACAAGTTATTCAGAATAAGTTCATGCGTAGGGCCACGGGAGCGCCGTGGTTTTTACGGAACTTGAATCTTCATTTGGACTTAGGGCTGCCTACGATTTCGCAGTACCTAAAGTTGGCGTCCAAACGCTACTTCGACTCGGCAATAGCGCATTCAAACCCGCTCATTGTCTCCTCTGCTGATTATACTACAACAGCAGCTAATAATAATTTTATTTCAGCTCGCGCGCGTAAACGACGACGTCCACGGGACGTACTAGACGATCCGGATGACCCTATCACGGTCGCCGCCGCGACGGCGGCCGAAACAGCTAAATTACTAAAAGTACACTCCACAAATCGACAACGAGGTTCCGTCCCGCCGGCGGGGCCTTCGTCGCGTGTCCCTGTAGGTTCGCACAGTCCTATTCGCGTAACCGGCATGTACCGGGCCGCTTTTCTCCCCAAACATATGTAGGCTACCAAGCCCCCCGCAACGCCCTAAGCCGAGGTTCGAGTCCGTTCGGGACGCCCTTAGGCTCGTTGTGTAAATATTTAGGCTGAGAGCCATCTGCGCTCGCCACTTGCCCGGTGAAGCTGTAAAGGCCATCTGCGGCCAAAAGCAGTAGTCAGTTCGAAAAAAAAAAAAAAAAAAAAAAAAAAGACGCTCTGCCACCAACCTGAACCAATAACGAAATAATTATCTGTCAGCACCGCCCTGGGGCCTTTACCAGTGATAAACAGATGTCAGGTCTGGTACCAAGACAATTCAGTACTGAGTAATATTTTTACCTAGTAGTATTATAACAAAACAGATTATCATTGATACAACATTTCAGTGATACATATCACTTAAAAAGACTTAAAGGTACTACACTACACACACTAGCTCTTAGGTGGGAAATCAAAAAATAAGTAGGAAATGAAAACATACTTTATATTAGAAAGTCTTACCTCTGGAGGTTTCTTTGGATATTTCGATGTGAGTCTTGTGTGAGGTACTGACTGTCTACTATTTTTTGCCCGCTGTCTGTGTATTAGTTCCAATAATTCCAGTCCATGATAATGTGTGAACTGATCTAATTTTCTTTTTCTATTAACTGCAACCTAAAAATAATATATAGTGTTCAGCATGCACTACAAAATACATATATGTTAAACCAGCTGCTTTCCAGATATTATTCTCCAAACTTAAAGAACATATTTTAAGGATCTAACATTTATATGAAATGATAAAAGCAGTCATAATATTTAAGGAAGTCTCAGACAATACCTAATATAAAAACAAATAACCAGTTCATACAGTATCAATCAAGCATGATGTAGTTATTTATCATTATGGGTATAATTATAACTACTACATATTATTTACTTCCTAGATTAAATGTTTTTTTTGTCAATTATATAAATATAAATTACTTTATGAATAAACATTATGTTATGAGTTTTTGGAAAAAAAGTTTTTTTCTTGTTTGTTATATAACTTTTACCACACAATATAGTCAATTCAATTATTAATAAAGAACTGTAAAAGTGAAATTCATTCACAGTTTTTATCACATTTACCAGATAGCGAGGTAAATATTAATAATAACTGGTTATTATTAAAACTATCTAAAATCGATTCTGAATAACTTAAGTATTTTGTGTATTTTTGTTTATTTTATAAGTGCTTTTTGTAAGCCTGTTTTGGATAAATGAATACTGAATTTGAATTTGATGAGACATTTTTACTTCCCAGTATTTAAATAAAAAAATATTTCATTTACGTCACTATAAAATATTTTAAGTATAAAAATAACATTTAACAACCATTTCGATGAAGAATTTTAATAAGTAATCCAATTATAATAACCATCAATTGTTAAGTATCATACTAAACAATTTTTGCTAATAGGTTTATTCAATTATATACATTTATTTTGCTAAATATACATTACTGTTAAATATCAACAGCAATGTATATTCAGCCAAACTTTTTACAATTACCTGCGAAAAGCGTTTCGCTTGTCGACGTATTCTAGGTGTGTTAAAGAGCCTCGGTGCAGCGTGCAAGCGGGCGGCGAGCAATCCGACGGCGGGCCGAGGGTCGAGACACAGCGGAGGCGCGGCGGCATGAACCAACGCGGCCTCCACTGCTTCCAGCGCACCTCGTTCCTCACCAGCCCAACCGCAACGGCCGCCAATGCACATCGCATCCGTTATTATGCTCTAAATTACAATATTTGTTTTAAAGAATTTTATAATCTATATATTTTTTTTTAATGTGTAAAGTTTACGTTCTATTATATTTAATAATTATTTTTAGTAATAATCTAGTTTTAGTTTGCAATTGTAACTGTTATATTTTTTCTTGATTGTTACTTGTTGTAGATGCCATAAATTAATAAAACATAAATGGTAATCTCTAGATGGTGATAGGCTCACAACATATGCAATAAATTTGCAACAGTTTTAAAGAAATATACTACAACATTTTTTTTTATTTCTATATGTGCCCTGTCTTGCACTAAGTGCTTGAAGATAAAATTATAGATGTATTTATGTAATCAGCACAGAATACTTGTGTTACATTTATCATAGATGAGAAATAACAATTTTATCTTCGTTAATTTGATGTGAGATTGTTCATAATACAAACTATTTAGTAATATTAATCAAATGATCTAAAGCAAACTTCTTTGAAATTTTTTTATACCTGATTAGTTGGCTTCAACAGTACATGGTGGGTGTCACACATAAAACTAGGATATGCCTGTCTGTAGTCCCTTATTTGTGCTATAATACAACCCGAGTAAAACAAACATGAATGCTCAGATTCCAACAAATCAAGTAGCACTACGGGCAATTCTTCATTGTCAATATAACTTAATAGTTCTTCTTCTTCATATGGCCACCGAGGGGTCTCAATTAATGTTTCATCTTGGCTTACTGAGGTCTGAAAAGTGAGTTTTTAATATAAGTTGAAGTACTAAGAATTCACACAATGCAGAAATTAATTAACCTGTGCACTTTTTATTTATTATCCTATGATTTTGAGTAGGGTATGCAAAGTGAGTGACACTAATCGCAAAAACAATAAATAATTTACATTATTGTGAAATTGAGGGCTGTTGAAGACACCAGAATTCCTATGATTTTCAAACCTGTACAGGAAAATTGGTGACTTAGTGGGAATAATCAAATATGATTTTCTGGGTTGTCTGGAGGCACAGAGTATGCACTGCTTATTTGCATATATGGAGTGCACACCACTGGTAAATACACACATATTACACATAGCAACACCCAGACCAGTAAAATAGACATGTTCATGCACACAAATGTTTGTACTGCCTGGGGATCTGAGCATAGAAAATAATACATTTGGATTATCTAGTATTTTTATTAATGTAAAATATTATTCAGAGTGAATTCATTACAATTATACTAAAAGTATTAGTCTAAAGACACTTATATAAAATAACATAATTTACTTACATTAGCATCAGGTGGATGTAGGTTTTGGGTATTGCCATTTACTTTTAGTGACAGAGAATATCCTTTATTCCCAGGATACAAATTTATTATAAGGGTGTTTAGATTATAGGTCCCTAATAACTTCTCCAATAGGTAAGATGTTGTCTTGAGCCCTTGCTGTGATAAAAAAATAATTTAGATCAGTATTTTAAACACATTTGCAATTATAATTTACTAATTTTGTAATACTTGATACACATTAATAAACAAAGCTTATATGAATGATCATAGCAAACACATCTGATTTCAAGCGAAGACAAACAGAAACAAATATTTTCAATTATTTATATCAAATACAAAAACAAATGATATATTCTAAAAATTAAAAATCTATGTTTAAAAATTAAATCATATTACTTACAAAATTAGATTGAGACAAATCATCTCTACTTAAATCATTGTACAAATCATGGAGCTTTTTGAACAAATCAAACTTTTCCACTTTAGATGCTGCTGATCCAATAGAGTTCCTTTGAAACTTCATTCTAGATTCATCAACAGACTCAGCCAGATGCATCTTATCATGAGTCCAAGTCATTTTGTGGTCTGGCACACCACTGTCAAATTGTGACGAGGTAGGATTCACATGTTTCGCCCGGTTAAGAATTAACTGTAATAAAAAGAATCGTAAATCATTCGTCAGTATAAAATTAAAATATACGTTGCGACATTATTAAAATTAGAATTAAAGAAAGTAACAAAATACCTCTGCCTCCAATGCCGCGTGAATTAAACCATCCATAATGTCATTTATAAAAACGGATATTTGACTGGTGGTTATATTTTTAAAAGTAATATTTCATATTAATCGTTTAGGCCTAAGTATTAAGTCATGATTTTAGGTAAAACTAATATGCTTTTATTTATGTTTCACACTGCATGACAGTAAAATAACATGTCCAATGTCCGTCAACATTTTTGACAGACACTTTTTTAACTTTTTTAACAAAGTAGTCGAAGGACATTTATAATACATCCAAAATCAAACCAAATGATGTATTTTGCATTTAATTAAGTGACAAAATACAAAATATTTTAAAAATCACTAGAATAGCCACTGCCGCCTTATAAAAAAACTACAAAAAATAATACAAGAAAATGCCAAGGTGTTCTAAGCCTTTTTTCATTTATGTATGTATCTATATCATAGATTTTTAAGAAGCGAAATAAAGGAAAACAACAGTAGATTAGAAACCTATCTTCTTTTTAACAACAGTGCAATGAGCCGAAAACAATATTATGATCACGAATGGTAATGGATAAGCCATAGTGATACGAGTATCTGCTTTTATCATTGAAATAAGCGCTTTTTAGTACCATGTAGGTACTAATTTGAATATGATTGATATATTATAGAAAAATATTTTGTGCATATCTAAAGCACCAGACATTTTTTAACAATTTTTATCTGTCTGTTTTGGTCTGTTTGCTTCGGCTAATCTTTAAAATGGCTGGATCTATTTTCACAGGACCTTCATAGGCAGGTAGCTGATTTAATAACAACGGCGCATCCAGGGGGAGGGTCATGAACACATCATTCACATCTATCGGCTGCCCGCCACCTTAATCAGGTCATCCGTCCATCTGGTTGGGAGTCGAAAGCGTAGGCGCTTTATGGCAACACATACTGGATACTGGTCAAAGACCTTCGTTTTGAGACACTTAGGTATTTCCGACAAAAGATCTCCTATAACTTTTTGAACGCTGCCCATCCTATTTAAATTGAATGGGAAACCTTCTTGAAGTTGGGCCTACCCAGTATACATATTCGTCTCCAACTTCGAGAACAGAACCAAACCAAAGCCAACTGATATCAATCCATACTAATATTATAAATGTGAAAGTATCTCTGTCTGTCTGTTTGTTACACTTTCACGCCTAAACGGCTAAACGGATTTAATTGAAACTTGGTATGTTGAAAGTAGGTAGCCTAGAATAGGTTTTAGGCTACTTTTTGTCCCATTTTCACCCCCCACTTCCTTAAAATGGGAGTTGGAAGTTTGTATGGAACATTCCGCAATTTTTGTAGTACGACGCTGAAATTTGGTATGCGGACTATTTGTCAGAAACGAAAAAATATGGCATATTTTTTTTCCAAAAATCCACCCTCAAACCCTTCAAATAGGGGAGGAAGTATCGTATCCGACATTTTGCAGTTTTTAAGTTAGATTTTATTGAAACTTGGTATGTTGATGGAAGGTAACCTAGAAAAGGTTTTAGGCTACTTTTTGTCCCGTTTTCACCTCCCACTTTCCTAAAATGGTGATTGGAAGTTTGTATGGAACATTCCGCAATTTTTGTAGTACGACGCTGAAATTAGGTATGCGGACTATTTGTCAGAAACGAAAAATATGGTATAATATTTTTTCAAAAATCCACCCCCAAACCCTTCAAATAGGGGAGGAAGTATCATATCCGATTTTTCGCAGTTTTTAAGTTAGATTTTATTGAAACTTGGTATGTTGATAGGGTCCCGGGGATCCTTTTTTGGAAATGGACTCCAAAACTTTTAAACTTGGGCGGGGGATTCCTATGTATAGTGATATATATGAATACATAATTTTCTTTAGAAGTTGAAACAGTTTGCAAGGTAGAAAGCTTAAAATAAATAATAAATCTTGCATATTGAAGTTTATGCAAACCGGCCCTTAAAGCCTTAAATAAGAAAAAGAAGAAGCAGTGTTGCAGTGTTGAAATTATTCTGTTTTCGTTACCAAGTGGATGGCTCCACTTTCCTGGTAACGAAAACAGAATAATTTTGTCATCCCGAATTTAACGCGGGCAAAAGCTAGTATATATATATTTTGATATTGAATCCAAAACCTTTAAAAATGGGGGGAGGGGAATCCTATGTATAGTATCGTACATATATAGTAGTAGTATATATACGATATCCTACTACTATTATAAAGGCGAAAGTTTGTAAGTATGGATGTATGTATGGATGTTTGTTACTCTTTCACGTAAAAACTACTGAATGGATTTGAATGAAACTTTACCACAATATAGCTTATATATCAGAATAACACATAGGCTACAATTTTTGAGGTTTGGCTCCGCTTTCCTGGTAACGAAAACAGAATAATTTTGTCATCCCGAATTTAACGCGGGCGAAGCCGCGGGCAAAAGCTAGTATAAATATAAGTCGTCAATTTTCATTTTATAACCGTTTAACCGGGCTCCCACGTTCCGAAATGCACCTGTTGAGTTCCCTAAAAATCTTGGCCTATTTGGTATGGATGTTTACAGGTTTAACATAATCAGCTCATTATATGTCCGCGCCGAGGGGCACGAGCCTACACTGGCCTACCTAAAACGGATTGGCCGACTTCATGCACATCCGTTGAATTTCTTTTTAAGCATGCTCAGATTTTCTCACGATGTTTTACTTCACCATAAGAGCGCTGGTTAACAATTATAAATGATTGCCGAAATTCGAAGTTTGAGGACTTTGGTACGTGGCGGGATTTGAACCTTATGAGCCACCGACGCTCTTGGAAATAAAACGTACCTATCGAAATAGTTCACCTAAATAAGTTAGCATAAAACAAATCAACGAGCCTGTAACGCAGTGCAGGGTACAGGATTTTTCAAAATCCACGGAATGCTCCATTATCCTTAATGGAATTCATGGGCGTGTCAACAATTACCATCCTGAATCATACCCAAAGGCGGAAGAGACTCGAGATGATATTTTGAGGCTAAACCTTCTTCTTAAGTTCATTTCGCCTGGTATTGAAAACACCGATCTTTGATGTAAATTATTAATTTATAGTTACACGTCATATCAATAATCGTGATAGAATGTAGTGATAGTGTTAAATGTGATTATTATGTTTATAGATTGTTCGGTACAGAACTCGACCCACAACGAGATTTGAATAATTCAACTAAAATCTTGCCACTCATTGGCGGATAAACAAATACCTACCACTTTAGCAGGATGTGCTAAAGTAATTATATTACATTGCGATAACTGAAGAGTTAAGAGTTCGTACATTAATATATACTTATTACTTGTACCTAAATTAATTAAATTTAAATTTCAAGTCTTTGACTTGATCAAAACTTGACGATACCTGGCAGTGAAGTGGTACTTACCTACCGAGACGACCCAGCACCAAGTTTACTACTTAATACAGTTGAAATAATTTGTGAAGCTGGCTCATTAACAGTCACTTCATGTTTTCTCATGCCTCCTTTAGTTTTTCTAATTCAGATTGGATATTGCATGCACACTTACCTGCAAACCCTGCAATGTCGTGAAAAGGGCGGTGCCACCGGTGCCCAAGCACAGGACGTAGATTCTGGGGCCGCAAGAATGGTCAGAGTAGACAGAACAACACTTTCTTCATGAGCTCCTGGTAAATTCCCAGTCTTGGTGCGCCCAAGTGTGCTCTAGTTCAACACCTACCTACTACCAGCGTTACTTTTTTCAGCGTACGGGTGCGTCATGGTGGGCAAAGTCATAGTTATGATATGGGCAAAGCATTTGCACTAGTGAAGTTGCATTAAGTTTAAGTGTGTAACGGGGCCGGGGCGCTTAAATTAAATAAATAAAAATAATAAATATCCACTGACATTTACACAGCGCCATCTAGCCACAAGTTAAGCGTGAAGCCTGTATCATGAGTACTAAACAACAGATGAACATACTTATTTTTTTTAAAATACATACATATTACACATAGGAAACACCCAGACCATTACAAACAGACATGTTCATGCACACAAATGTTTGTACTGCCCGGGGATCGAACACGTTCCGGGTATCCTTGGTGTAGTAGCCGACGTCTCAACCACTACACCAAATGGGTCGTCAATTGGTGTAGCGGTTGATTGATTTTATTGCAAAAACAAGAATTTTGATACTCAAATATTTATTAATAAAAATGCTAACTTCTCATTGTAATTAATTTCTTTAAGTGTGGTAGTTAGGTTAGTTTTGCCAGATACTAACCGGTTTTTATCATTTATTGCTAGAATAAATTAGTAATTACCAATATTTGCGTTTGCGGGGCCTTCGAGGCGCGAGGCCCTTTGGACCGCGAGGTCGGAGGCGGTAGCCCACGTCGCCCATTCCTTATCCCTCCTCTGTACATTGTGATAAATATCAACCGACATTCACACTTCACTCACACAGCATATACACATCTATATCACTATCCCCAATGTTCTGGCCGAATGAAAACGAAAACCATCTTCAAAAAATATTCGTATCGGATCGTCCCGCCATCTTGATGTTCATGATAATAGGTACCTACATACATCACCATTGCCATCTATCCCGAAAGTTATTTGTAAGCGTTTACGTCTCAACATCTAGGGGACGTGCTTCACAACCAATAACCACAATATAATAAGTACTACAGACGTAGTACTCTGGGGCAAGCTGGGGCGCTTGCACCACCCTGGCATAACATATTTAAATAAATAAAAAAATACCGGGCTAGGGGGGGATAGGTTCACTGTTGCGCTAACCTGAGCCTAAAACTGGCTACGCTCATGACTACAGATTACAACCCAGACTATTTAACCACGTGCTGGATTATTTTTTCACCAAAAAACTAGAACTCCCCGCAACGTCCTAAGCAAAGGTTCACGCCCCGCTCGGGCACTCCCCGAGGCTCGATGTGTAATTTGCTGCGATTGCTTTTCGAGCTACTTCCTCCGAGCCAGCTAAACTATCGAGGACATTAGTGGCAAACAGCAGTGATCAGAAAGTAAATCTATTGAAAATGATTAGTTTACAATGCGATTATAAATTTACTGTTAGATTTCGTGATCAATGTATGATTTCTGTTTTCGGCCATGGTGATCACACTAATCCTCGTCAGTATGGCGTTCATGCACCAGAAGACAATGAAACCGATCTATTATGTAGACTCACGAGAGAATTGTGCACAACTTAAACTTACTATTCTGTGAAAATATATACCAATTTACCATTGATATATATATTTACTGAATAGTCACTGGTACTCTGCTTTTAATTCATTACATTTAATGTCTAAATCATCCAATCAGTGGCACTGTGCAGGGAGCATCCACCCTGAGTGCTCGATGCAGCATCTTATCATATCAATTAATTGGCCACCATTTTTGCAAAAGCCCTCCTGAGCCTAATAATAAAGATATGCTTTGCCATGTGATCCTCTATCCATAATACATGAGGCTCAAGGCAACATTTAATGCCACTAACATGTCTTGATGCAAAACCTTAATATTATAAACACAGTCAGACAAAGTGATACTTATAACAATACTAGCGACCCGCCCCTGCTTCGCACGGATGCAATGGTGATATTAGTAATAGGCACGCTCCCGCCTCCTCGGTGGCAAACACTATGTACCGCAATTTTAAAATCTGTAATATCTTCGATAATAATAATAAGATAATATTCATTTAAATCTTATGCTGTAGATGGCCATATGGACCTATATTGAATCAACAATGTATTTGAGGTATTTAATTGGATAAAGATTATTGCTGTATTGGTTAAAATCACTTCGAAAATTAGCCATTATTTGTTGTTAAAAGAAAAAGACAAAAACAATATATTGTGGGATGTCCATAAGAGATAGACATATAGCATCCTGGAGCTTTCTGTAGACCTTTTCAATGTGTACTATGCTTAGTACACTATTTTGATTACTCTCATAGGGTTCAGCAGATGGTTGCAAAGTAAGCAGCAAAAAAGAAATTATTTACGACATTGCATTGGAAACCTCAAAAATAACAGTATTGCCCTACTTTTCAAAGGATGTTATTATAAATTTAAACCTTTCTCTTGAACCACTCTATCTATTAAAAAAACTGCATCAAAAGCCATTGAATAGTTTTAAAGATTTAAGCACACATAGGGAGAAAAAGGATTTCTTTTAATACTATGTAGTGATGTAGGCATTTAAGAATTTTGAAAAATGTGTAATTATAGGCAGTACACACAACATGGATTTGAAGGATAAGGTTTTTATCTTACCACACAGATGGGGATTGTGTGAAAAGGTTTTCAGGGGCCAGGACACATTGCTTTGGATGGTTGAGTTGGCTAAGGTTGCAAAATATGGAAGCTTTGGCCAATTGCGACCCCAAAATAATTTGGATATTTAAATCTAGTTTATTTGAAACCACTTTTGTTATATAAGCAATTTATTAATAAACCTAAAATTACTCTAATAATCATTAGATGCCATATGTTTTATTAAATTTGACACAAATTTGTCAATTTTTCTCACATCCTGTTGCACTTCTGTTTTGTACTGTAGACACTGAAACAAACAATTACAGAATTGGCAATAATCATGACAAAATATTAAAAATATAGAATGTTGATAGTAGACTTATTAACCCATTGAACGCCGCGAATAAAGACACAAAAGAAAATCTATTGTGTTTGGAGGTCAAAGGGATAAACACATTCAGTGTTACTAAAATACTGATACTGGTTCAAGATCAAGGTTTAGTTAGGCCAAATTTATTTCAAAATCCTTTTTTTTTATTTTAAAGAATTGATTTAAAATTAAACTAAACAGCCGAGAAGATACTTAAATTTGCAGAGACAACAATGGTAATAATATGAAAGGGGACATGCTGGCAGTATTTGATTTTACTAATAAGCATACCTTTTTGTTATCCGTTATCTTCACGAGAAATACTCCTTTTGTGTGACAGTATTTTAAACTATACCTTGTATTTAATGGATCCCTTATATATAACATTTCAGCAGACTTTTCAAATTCTTCCCAGTTTGGTATGAAAGTCATGCTAATAAATATGTCTAGTTCTTTTATATTTTCCAGAAATAACTACTGTCTATGGAAATTAATTTATAAGGTTAAAAGAGCAGTCAAAACATAGAATTAATAAAGTATGAGAAGCCACTGTAAATTATATTATAATTTGAGAAAACGTGTTGATGTTTAAGAGGTGACAGACAATAAACGTCACTCAATTAAGTGATGTCAAGTGTCAACGTCAGCCAGCTCTAATAATGGGGCCACACTTATGAGAAATGCCATTAATTAACGCGCTGATGGGCATTAGCTTCAGGTGTAGCCACCACATAAATGCGATTTTATTTAATGGCATTAACAACGCTGTTTGCCAATAACTCAACTTTCTGTACATCAGACCCTGGGGCCACACTAATGGGAAATGTCTCAGCTCTGAATCTCTTTATTCCCGGTTTTGTGTCAGTCAAAAACAATATGATTGTTATTAGATGAACACATGGCACAAATTATGGTCAGCGCGGCTTTTTTCCGGAGTATCAATTCATTAAATCCATAAATTATCAGTAATTTCAAATTCTTATAAATAAGGTCTCGACAGTCGAGAAAAAAATGCAAAATTATGAAAGTCCTTGAAGAAAAGGAGGTACATTCACATATCTGACGTGAAACGTCACGCCATCCCATTTTGGCGCGAAATTTGAAATTGTCAATTTCAAACCGCATTTTTATGCAGAAAATGACAGATTTTTATTTTTAAATATACTTGTGGTCTATTCCAAATGTAGCTCTTTAAAATAAACACAAAAATAAAATTTGTGCATCTTCCCTATTGCATCGCGATGCATTTGTATCATTTACCATTCTCTGCTTGTTAGTATTGCGATTCGTTTGGTAATACTTAAATCAATTCAAATAATATATTCACACGCATGAATAGGGTTGCTACCTTTTAAAGTAAATTGGTAATTATAGTATGTATTTAAGATCTTTTCCTTTCCGATACTAAAAACCAATACCACTGGTATTTATTTATTTGGTAATAAATATTCTATTCCTATCGAATACCTTTCTAAAATAAATACAAAAATAAGTTAATAAGATATCAGACACAATCAGAAATTAAAATATTTTAAATGACTTTAATAGTATTTACGAGTATTATATCAAAATCAGCATTTCCAAATCAAATTCAGCAAAATCAGGTATTTTCGAGTAAGAGTTCAATAAATTAAGTACAATACATTACTCTTAAGTATGGGTGGCAGCACTAATCTTGCCGTTTTTTCTCGCCATCAAATGGGCATTGACAAATGAACGCCTTCAACGCAATTTAAAATGATCACGATAAATAAAGCATTGATAGGCGTTAGACGTTACGTTAGTGTCATCCCAGCATAAGAAATGTCACACGTGTCAAACACTGTTGATGTTTATTTTTCTTATTCGTCCGTTTGGGACAGGCTAAAGATCACGCACTACTCTGCCTTATCATTATTAAATATTCTTTTGTTTGTGATAGGTGAAGAAATGAGTAATGAAATGGGAACCAAAACAATACTCCCTCGGACTTTACCATCTGACCGTTTTGTAAAAAGTGATAATTAAGACAGCTTTTTTTATTATCTAGATAGGTACTGCAATTGTAGCAGACGAGTTCTGGAGTGGAGACCGCGTCTTGGCAAACGTAGGGTAGGTCACCCTCGGGCCCGATGGTCCGACGACTTGCGTAGGGTCGCTGGTGGAGGCTGGATGAGAAAAGCGGAGGACCAGGATATCTGGCGCAAATGGGGGAGCCCTATGTCGAGCAGTGGACTGCGATAGGTTGAAGAGAGAGAGAGAGAGAGAAATTCCATTAACCATGTATTAGATCAGTTTTTTGCCCGCCGCTCATTTAAATAAAAGAGAATGCCAAAAATATAAAAGGTGGAGGCTGGATGAGAAAACCGGAAGGCCGATATCTGGCGCAGAATGGCGGATAACAGAATTATGCAATTTCACGTAATCACGACTCATTTGGTGTTGCGTTTGAGACGTCGGCTGCAACACCAAGGGTTCCGGGTTCGATCCCCGGGTATTACAAACATTTGTGTGCATGAACATGTTTGTTTGTAATGGTCTATGTGTTCTCTATGTATAATATATATGTACTTACAAAAAATGTATATAAGTATGTTTATCCGCAGTTTAATTACTATTAAACTACGGATATTGAATAAATATTAGTCTATCCGTACTTAATTTGGGGCTAGATGGCGCCCGGAAGATATATTAGTGCTAATCATACCATTGATGGTACAATTGGGGATAGGTAGTACCTATTAGGTACATAAGTGCCATTTGTACCATTGATTGTACAAGTGGAACAAAATTAGTGCCATGTGTACCGTCGATGTACAAATGGCACTGCGCCTTAAAACCCACCAACAATCTTACAGTTTAGTTTTTTGTTGAATTCTGGTAACATTGCGTGTCGCAATAACGAACGCAGAAAATCAATACACCGTGAATGTATTCGTCTTTTTAAAATGAGAACGTGACAAAACATTAATTTTAATTCATCGAAGAAACCATTTTTATTTAAAAAAACTGTTGGGAGTAGATGCTCATTTTTTATTTATTTACAAAGTGATGGATATTGTCATAGTAACGGCGTGGTAGGACATTCTGCGTGTTTAATTTATCTGCTTTTCTGCAAATTATAGCTGTTAAAGGTTAGTAATACAATAAATTATTCTATAATTATCAGTTATTAATCTTTGATTTTAAGAAATGCTTTGAAAATGTAATATAATATCTATAAAATGGACTATCGACCTTCGCCATTGTCTGCATGGTGCATTGCGTTTATTGTATGTCAGTATCTATAGTTATATTCAAATGGGGCCATTTTGATATTTTTATTACGTTTCTTGGACTAAAGAAATACAAGCTTTAAATTATTATCTTCTTTCTCTGCTCTTTGTTATTTAATTATTGCCTAATTGGACGAGTCAAACTAGGTAGGTATGTACATTTTTAAAAATTGTAACCGGTATTTTAGTAAAAAATCACGCAAAACACTTTATATTTTTTAAGTTTTAATTTTACATTTTGCTGATTATAGTTATTGCCATTAAGTTGTCAAAAACCAAGTCCATGAAAAAATATCAATATGAATTCTTGTTACTACAATGTCATTAAGGATCCATAAGAGATTCCTCCTGTACCCTGAAATCCTCGCATCATCTCTTATTTGCGCAATATTTCCTATTTATGTATAAAATAATGAGTCCATTGTTGTGTGTTAGCTGATCTCAACCTTTTACTATTAACATTTTTAAAAAACCTATTTTTTTTCTCTCCTGTATTTCCATGATATCATGTAATTTGTCATTCTTAATAATTTTCTTTATTTGTATTTTAAAATAATCTGAAAAAAAAATATACATTATCAAGGGCTTGTGGTAAGTTATATGTTTTTACTATTCTAAATGTGAACAAAAGAATTCTTGTTAAACTAAACTGTTACATTTAAAAATCATAATATATGGATATTTGGAAGATGTCTACTTTTAGATTTAAAAAAAATTAACATTTGTATTTAATCAAAATCAATGAATATTATATTTGATAAATTGATATTCAATCTACTATATTTAGTTTTTTATTGTTTAATAGATATTTTATTTCAGTAAGAAAATGGGTGTGGCCATTATTAATTAATTTTATGGCTTATGTTACAAGTGGAAGTTTTAATATTGTTTCATAAAATAGAAATTCATTAATTTTAATAATAAAACCAATAAAGATTTGTAAAAATTAATGTCCCAAAGCACTGCTTTGACTTTGTTTCTCAGATAATTTTCACTATGGGCTCTAGAGCTATTTTCACCTTTTTACAACCAGGGCTACTCAATACCAACCCACATGGATACTTCTTAGTTACCACTTAACATTTTTCTTTGTTACTATTTTTTACACTTACATTGTTTTGAATTTTTCCAGAATTGGTCTATAATAACATATGAATTGAAAATGTAATATGAAATTTAAACAAGTCTGTTGCCACTACTGGTTTGAAGTGTGATGATATCAAGACTTCCTAAATAAAGTTGTCATTTATCTGATGTACGAACATTGACCTTGTTACTTATCAGTGTGTTCTCTCCGGCTCCATCTGATCTGAGCGTCTTCTTAGATAGAACTCTTCAAGAAGCCACCTCATTTAGTTTAGCTTCTGTGCCTCAAGATTTGTGCACCTTAATTCAATTTGTTGCATTCTTGTAGTCCCATTATTGTTTAAGGTCCCCTCATATCAACATTGTAAAGGCTAAACTTTTGTTTGGTATGCCTTTGAATACACATTTGAGCCACACTCTTGATTTTTATCCTCTACAGCAAATGATTAGTTGGGTAAGGTGCATTTGTACACATACCTGTATGACCTTTAGGGAGGTAGGGAGGGTTGTCTTGGTTGATCTGCAATCAGCCCCTAACTAAAAGAAGATAGATGTGTTGGCACAGTCTGTTAAGGAGTGTATCCACCAGTTAAAAATCAGCCATATAAAATTTTCGGCTATGCCCTTGCATTAAATTTTATTTTTTCTCTTGGATAATGTTTTTAAGATTGAAGATTAGGCCTAATCTTATTATTATTCTGTTGCACACTTACTCTTAATATATTTGTTAAGGAAAGGTAAAATTTGTATCTAAGAAAACTAATCTGTGCTGCCTGCAATAATACACTGGGGCTCCAGACAGTAACAATTGAAATCCAACAATCAGATCAACCTGACTGAAAATACAACACTATCTGAATGAAACAACTGTTTTTGCTAAATTGTATTGACAACCCATGTAGTGTAGTGATTGAGATGTTGTTAACTACAGCAAGGGTTTCGAGTTTGATCCCTAGGCATTACAATCATTTGTTTGCATGAACATGTCTGTTTGTAATGATCTGCTTGTTTTTATATATAATATGTTTGTATTTAGAAAAAACAATATGTTAGTATGTTTTTCACTTGTTTTAGTACCCTAAATACAAGATTCTCTGTTATCATGGGGCTAGATGGTGCTGTATAAATATCAGTGGATATTTCTTTATTTACACTCAATTAAATGGTTGCTTAAATCCAAATTGTTGGGCTCAAATTAATTGTTTTTTTTTTCAGGATTGTTAAGATTCTATTAACAAACAGTGTTTGATAATACAGACAGCACACTTATTATAGGCCTATAAGATTTAATGTCATTATCGGTTTTCCCAGGTTTGTGGATCATCAGTATCTAGGAGACCTTCCACTAGCCAGAAAGTATTGAGTTTCCAGTACTTTATTTTGTCTGACACTGTATTAGTCAGAACATTTTATAATTCTAAGGCATTGAAGTCAATTGGAAGGCAGCAGTCCTGAAAGTTCTTGTGTCTTTTAAAATGTATACAACTTTATAAATCATGATATGTACTTGTTTTTAATGTTGAATAATTACAAAGATATGTGTTTAAATTTACAAATTATTATTTTTGTCCTAATTTAATTGTTTCAGATTCTTGTTGAATACAGTCAAGGATTATACAATATACACCAAAATAATTATAAGTCAAAATGGAAGAAATTAATGGGGAGCTTTATGGGGATGGTTTAGTGAGTCTAGGAGATGAGGGTTCATTGGAGTCTTCTGATAGTGGCAAACAGGATCAGAATTGCAAAATCTGCGAGTAAGAATTGCTTTGATTTTCTTTAAATATGTTTAAGTGCTATTTAAGTAAAAATAGTAATAAACACATTTTTTTTAGTGATAAGTTATGCAGTCCTCGGGTATTGTCTTGCCTTCATGTATTCTGTGAAGCCTGCATTGACAAGTTGATGGTGAATGAGGCAGGAGATTCTCTAAAATATGATTTGGCTGTGGAGTGTCCTTTGTGCAAACAAGAAACTAAGGTATATTTTTTTTCTGAAAGGCAAATAATTTTATATTGGTTTTATATGTTTTTAAAATATTCCATTTCCTTGTAGATCCCAGGTGGAGGTGCTGGATCTCTTCCATCTGACTATCTTATTACTAATATTCTGGATGTGTCTGCAATGGATCAGTCTGTTGTATGCACTTGCTGCAAAAGTAAAGAACCTGCAGTTGCCAGATGCACTGATTGTTCTCATTTTCTCTGTTCCAACTGTAACTCTGCTCACGAATTTATGAGATGTTTTGAAAACCATCGGGTGGTTCCATTTGATGCTCTTCGCTCCTCTAAAGAGAAGACAGCTGTTCACAAGCCCATATTTTGCACTCGTCATGTTGGAGAAAGCTTAAAATTTTATTGTTGCGAATGCGAAGTTGGGGCTTGTACTGAATGCTTGACTGTGGAGCATAAAGTGGGTGATCATCGCTGTGAACGGATTGTGGATGCGGAGCCAAATTTGCGCGCAGAGTTACGAAACTTTATCGTTGAAGCTAACACCCGAGCTGCAGCTGCTGGAAGTGCTTCTGCTCGACTCGATGACGCGCTTGGAGATCTACAGCGTCAAAGAGATGAAGCTGAAAGTGTCATCAACGAAGCATTCCACGCTTATAAAACTGCTTTGGAAAGACGTCGTGAAAAGGCTTTGGAAGAACTTGAACATCTACATAAGGAGAGGGAATTAAAAGTCATGGATTTATTTGATCGTGTAGATAAGACTGTTCAACGTATTGACTGTGCTTGTAAGTTTGCTGCACGTCTTTTACGTAGAGGTGATGGTACTGAGATCGTTATGTTAAAGAAAACTGTTGCATCGCAGTTCGCACGTCTGCTAGAGGGAGCCCCAGAGTTCGATGTTGACTTTTCTCTGGAATTTGTTACTAAAATAGATAAATTTGACTCTATCACTGAGGACACTTTCGGGACATTCCGTACAGAGGCGACTCGTGCTGAAGAAAGGAAACGGGCAAGTGAATCCTCTGCCATCGTGTCTGTCGCGTCTAATGCCCATTCACCGGCCGTGTCTGTTACTAACGCCCCTGTTTTTGACGACTATCCTATGCCTAACGTTCGCCGTGTTACTGGAGTGGGTGTGGGTAGCATGGTTGGAGTACCTGGTGTTGGAGTGCCCGCTATAGGAGTACCTGGAGTTGGCCCTGTCCCAGGCGTCGGCTCCGTGACCAACGCAAATGTCATTCCAGGAGTAGTCAATGTCAACAATGTTGCCAGTGTCACTGGTGTCGGTGGAGTGCCCGCTTTGCCATCTATGGTCGAGTACAACTTGCAACAACTGGCCAGTATTGCCGAGAAAGAAGTGCCACCACCACCACATGCTTCACCAGCTCCATCTTTTACCCTAGCTGAATTGTTGGCTGGAGACCTTAACTCGCCACAGGCTTACAACAATTTGCAAGCTTTGGCTAAGCTTGGACTTAATACTGGTAGGTATATTTGTAGGATACTTTTTGTGTAACCTGTTAAGTTTGTATGCATAGCTTTATAATTATTATTTATTTCAGAAGTGAATGGTTTTGGTGGGGTAGGCGGAGTTGGAGGTATAGGCGGGGTCGGCCCTCGTGGCGTATCTCCTGGACGGCCTCTGCTAACTGCTGCGGAAGAAGCTGCCCTAGTTGCACCGCCAGCACCACTCGTACGCGCCACTAAGGCAACTCCTATGCATATTAGATTCAAGTTTGGACAGCTTGGCGGAGGCAAAGGCCAGTTCAACTCGCCCCATGGCTTCTGTCTTGGAAACGATGAGGATATTATTGTTGCTGATACTAATAATCATCGCATCACGGTTGGTTGAACAATAACAGTCAGCGTATCAAAAATATTAAAATAAGTCGGCAATAATTAAACTATATAAATTGTTACAGGTGTTTGACAAGTCTGGTAATTACAAATTCAATTTTGGAGTGGCAGGAAAGGAGGAAGGTCAATTGTGGTACCCACGGAAAGTAGCAGTAGTCCGCGCTACAGGCAAGTTTGTTGTCTGCGACCGCGGCAATGAGAGATCTCGCATGCAAATATTTACCAAGAATGGGCACTTTTTGAAGAAAATTGCAGTATGTACAATCACAATAAGATAACATTGTATTTTTCTAAATAGTATTTTGATCTCACGCTTTCCTGTTTTAGGTTCGCTTCATTGATATTGTAGCTGGTTTGGCTGTAACTGCTGAAGGTCTCATTGTGGCGGTCGATAGCGTTACGCCGACCGTTTTTATCCTATCTGAGGAAGGTGACCTCATGAGCTGGTTTGATTGCAGCGAGTGTATGAGGGAGCCGTCTGATATTGCTATCAGTGGTTTGTTGACCAATATTGTCTTTGTTAAATTTTATCTATGGTGTAACTTTGTATGAAATAATTATATGACCTTTGTGCTGTTTTTATTTTTGATTCTGTAGTAATGCAAATTTGTATACAATTGTATTTTAAAGTTTTGGGGTTCTATTCAAAAGGAAAAGAAATTGAACCCTTATTGAATAAACATGTTTTTGGAAATGTGTGGAGAATCAATTTTGCATCGATATTTTTATGAAACTGTCTTGAGAATTGCAAATTAACTTTACACACAACATTAAAAAAATTGTTCAATGCATAGCTCCCACCAAGTTTTATATATTTTTTAAGAAATTTATTTCCTCTATAGTATGAAACAAAAACTTTGAAATATTGTTTTGTTTGTATTGGTCGTTTTATGACGTTTTTTGATATTGTTTCAGGCAAAAGAGTTCTACGTGTGCGATTTCAAGGTCACTGCGTTGTCGTCTTCGACGATGAGGCCGATTCCCTGCGGCGCATTGGATGCGAAAATGTAACCAACTTCCCGAACGGCATCGACGTGTCTGACGCGGGTGACGTGCTCATTGGAGACTCAACGGCAACAAGTTCCACGTAGCCGTGTCTCTCGCGCGATGGCGTACTTGTCACCCGAATTCGAGTGCCCTATGTGAAGGTTTGTATTGGCGGTAACTCGCAAGCAACANAGATAGAACTCTTCAAGAAGCCACCTCATTTAGTTTAGCTTCTGTGCCTCAAGATTTGTGCACCTTAATTCAATTTGTTGCATTCTGTAGTCCCATTATTTTTAAGGTCCCTCATATCAACATTGTAAAGGCTAAACTTTGTTTGGTATGCTTTGAATACACATTTGAGCCACACTCTGATTTTTATCCTCTACAGCAAATGATTAGTTGGCTAAGGTGCATTTGTACACATACCTGTATGACCTTTAGGGAGGTAGGGAGGGTTGTCTTGGTTGATCTGCAATCAGCCCCTAACTAAAGAAGATAGATGTGTTGGCACAGTCTGTTAAGGAGTGTATCCACCAGTTAAAAATCAGCCATATAAAATTTTCGGCTATGCCCATGCATTAAATTTTATTTTTCTCTTGGATAATGTTTTTAAGATTGAAGATTAGGCCTAATCTTATTATTATTCTGTTGCACACTTACTCTTAATATATTTGTTAAGGAAAGGTAAACTAAGAATACTAATCTGTGCTGCCTGCAATAATACACTGGGGCTCCAGACAGTAACAATTGAAATCCAACAATCAGATCAACCTGACTGAAAATACAACACTATCTGAATGAAACAACTGTTTTTGCTAAATTGTATTGACAACCCATGTAGTGTAGTGATTGAGATGTTGTTAACTACAGCAAGGGTTTCGAGTTTGATCCCTAGGCATTACAATCATTTGTTTGCATGAACATGTCTGTTTGTAATGATCTGCTTGTTTTTATGTATAATATGTATGTATTTAGAAAAAACAATATGTTAGTATGTTTTTCACTTGTTTTAGTACCCTAAATACAAGATTCTCTGTTATCATGGGGCTAGATGGTGCTGTATAAATATCAGTGGATATTTCTTTATTTACACTCAATTAAATGGTTGCTTAAATCCAAATTGTTGGGCTCAAATTAATTGTTTTTTTTTTTAGGATTGTTAAGATTCTATTAACAAACAGTGTTTGATAATACAGACAGCACACTTATTATAGGCCTATAAGATTTAATGTCATTATCGGTTTTCCCAGGTTTGTGGATCATCAGTATCTAGGAGACCTTCCACTAGCCAGAAAGTATTGAGTTTCCAGTACTTTATTTTGTCTGACACTGTATTAGCCAGAACATTTTATAATTCTAAGGCATTGAAGTCAATTGGAAGGCAGCAGTCCTGAAAGTTCTTGTGTCTTTTAAAATGTATACAACTTTATAAATCATGATATGTACTTGTTTTTAATGTTGAATAATTACAAAGATATGTGTTTAAATTTACAAATTATTATTTTTGTCCTAATTTAATTGTTTCAGATTCTTGTTGAATACAGTCAAGGATTATACAATATACACCAAAATAATTATAAGTCAAAATGGAAGAAAATGGGGAGCTTTATGGGGATGGTTTAGTGAGTCTAGGAGATGAGGGTTCATTGGAGTCTTCTGATAGTGGCAAACAGGATCAGAATTGCAAAATCTGCGAGTAAGAATTGCTTTGATTTTCTTTAAATATGTTTAAGTGCTATTTAAGTAAAAATAGTAATAAACACATTTTTTTTAGTGATAAGTTATGCAGTCCTCGGGTATTGTCTTGCCTTCATGTATTCTGTGAAGCCTGCATTGACAAGTTGATGGTGAATGAGGCAGGAGATTCTCTAAAATATGATTTGGCTGTGGAGTGTCCTTTGTGCAAACAACTAAGGTATATTTTTTTTCTGAAAGGCAAATAATTTTATATTGGTTTTATATGTTTTTAAAATATTCCATTTCCTTGTAGATCCCAGGTGGAGGTGCTGGATCTCTTCCATCTGACTATCTTATTACTAATATTCTGGATGTGTCTGCAATGGATCAGTCTGTTGTATGCACTTGCTGCAAAAGTAAAGAACCTGCAGTTGCTAGATGCACTGATTGTTCTCATTTTCTCTGTTCCAACTGTAACTCTGCTCACGAATTTATGAGATGTTTTGAAAACCATCGGGTGGTTCCATTTGATGCTCTTCGCTCCTCTAAAGAGAAGACAGCTGTTCACAAGCCCATATTTTGCACTCGTCATGTTGGAGAAAGCTTAAAATTTTATTGTTGCGAATGCGAAGTTGGGGCTTGTACTGAATGCTTGACTGTGGAGCATAAAGTGGGTGATCATCGCTGTGAACGGATTGTGGATGCGGAGCCAAATTTGCGCGCAGAGTTACGAAACTTTATCGTTGAAGCTAACACCCGAGCTGCAGCTGCTGGAAGTGCTTCTGCTCGACTCGATGACGCGCTTGGAGATCTACAGCGTCAAAGAGATGAAGCTGAAAGTGTCATCAACGAAGCATTCCACGCTTATAAAACTGCTTTGGAAAGACGTCGTGAAAAGGCTTTGGAAGAACTTGAACATCTACATAAGGAGAGGGAATTAAAAGTCATGGATTTATTCGATCGTGTAGATAAGACTGTTCAACGTATTGACTGTGCTTGTAAGTTTGCTGCACGTCTTTTACGTAGAGGTGATGGTACTGAGATCGTTATGTTAAAGAAAACTGTTGCATCGCAGTTCGCACGTCTGCTAGAGGGAGCCCCAGAGTTCGATGTTGACTTTTCTCTGGAATTTGTTACTAAAATAGATAAATTTGACTCTATCACTGAGGACACTTTCGGGACATTCCGTACAGAGGCGACTCGTGCTGAAGAAAGGAAACGGGCAAGTGAATCCTCTGCCATCGTGTCTGTCGCGTCTAATGCCCATTCACCGGCCGTGTCTGTTACTAACGCCCCTGTTTTTGACGACTATCCTATGCCTAACGTTCGCCGTGTTACTGGAGTGGGTGTGGGTAGCATGGTTGGAGTACCTGGTGTTGGAGTGCCCGCTATAGGAGTACCTGGAGTTGGCCCTGTGCCAGGCGTCGGCTCCGTGACCAACGCAAATGTCATTCCAGGAGTAGTCAATGTCAACAATGTTGCCAGTGTCACTGGTGTCGGTGGAGTGCCCGCTTTGCCATCTATGGTCGAGTACAACTTGCAACAACTGGCCAGTATTGCCGAGAAAGAAGTGCCACCACCACCACATGCTTCACCAGCTCCATCTTTTACCCTAGCTGAATTGTTGGCTGGAGACCTTAACTCGCCACAGGCTTACAACAATTTGCAAGCTTTGGCTAAGCTTGGACTTAATACTGGTAGGTATATTTGTAGGATACTTTTTGTGTAACCTGTTAAGTTTGTATGCATAGCTTTATAATTATTATTTATTTCAGAAGTGAATGGTTTTGGTGGGGTAGGCGGAGTTGGAGGTATAGGCGGGGTCGGCCCTCGTGGCGTATCTCCTGGACGGCCTCTGCTAACTGCTGCGGAAGAAGCTGCCCTAGTTGCACCGCCAGCACCACTCGTACGCGCCACTAAGGCAACTCCTATGCATATTAGATTCAAGTTTGGACAGCTTGGCGGAGGCAAAGGCCAGTTCAACTCGCCCCATGGCTTCTGTCTTGGAAACGATGAGGATATTATTGTTGCTGATACTAATAATCATCGCATCACGGTTGGTTGAACAATAACAGTCAGCGTATCAAAAATATTTAAAATAAGTCGGCAATAATTAAACTATATAAATTGTTACAGGTGTTTGACAAGTCTGGTAATTACAAATTCAATTTTGGAGTGGCAGGAAAGGAGGAAGGTCAATTGTGGTACCCACGGAAAGTAGCAGTAGTCCGCGCTACAGGCAAGTTTGTTGTCTGCGACCGCGGCAATGAGAGATCTCGCATGCAAATATTTACCAAGAATGGGCACTTTTTGAAGAAAATTGCAGTATGTACAATCACAATAAGATAACATTGTTTGTATTTTTCTAAATAGTATTTTGATCTCACGCTTTCCTGTTTTAGGTTCGCTTCATTGATATTGTAGCTGGTTTGGCTGTAACTGCTGAAGGTCTCATTGTGGCGGTCGATAGCGTTACGCCGACCGTTTTTATCCTATCTGAGGAAGGTGACCTCATGAGCTGGTTTGATTGCAGCGAGTGTATGAGGGAGCCGTCTGATATTGCTATCAGTGGTTTGTTGACCAATATTGTCTTTGTTAAATTTTATCTATGGTGTAACTTTGTATGAAATAATTATATGACCTTTGTGCTGTTTTTATTTTTGATTCTGTAGTAATGCAAATTTGTATACAATTGTATTTTTAAAGTTTTGGGGTTCTATTCAAAAGGAAAAGAAATTGAACCCTTATTGAATAAACATGTTTTTGGAAATGTGTGGAGAATCAATTTTGCATCGATATTTTTATGAAACTGTCTTGAGAATTGCAAATTAACTTTACACACAACATTAAAAAAATTGTTCAATGCATAGCTCCCACCAAGTTTTATATATTTTTTAAGAAATTTATTTCCTCTATAGTATGAAACAAAAACTTTGAAATATTGTTTTGTTTGTATTGGTCGTTTTATGACGTTTTTTGATATTTGTTTCAGGCAAAGAGTTCTACGTGTGCGATTTCAAGGGTCACTGCGTTGTCGTCTTCGACGATGAGGGCCGATTCCTGCGGCGCATTGGATGCGAAAATGTAACCAACTTCCCGAACGGCATCGACGTGTCTGACGCGGGTGACGTGCTCATTGGAGACTCACACGGCAACAAGTTCCACGTAGCCGTGTTCTCGCGCGATGGCGTACTTGTCACCGAATTCGAGTGCCCCTATGTGAAGGTTTGTATTGGCGGTAACTCGCAAGCAACAAGATTTTAACTCATTGAATGCTGGACATATATAGAAAGTCTATTGTTTCTAGCGCTTTTATGCGTTATTGGCGGCTGAAGTGTTATTTACCTTTCATTATCATCATAATATCGGCTTAGTCTCCAGCTAGGATACTTTTAGAAGTTAACTACGCGACTTATTGTTAGTGCTACTTTATAGTGTATGACAAATTCAAAATGTAGCCATAACAGAGCGGCATAGTCAGTGACACTAAGCTTTTTACTTAAGATAAAATAAATGTTCGCAATCACAGGGCTTTAAAGATATTTTGACCATATTATGCCAACCTTTCTGCACAAGAGCATGTTGGCAAGTCTTACAACTTCGTTTATTTGCTAGGAGATATCACGTCGAAAATGCATGAGACTTCACGTAGAAGTGCAGACATTTCTTGCGTCCGCCTTAAAAATAAAGTACAAATGTATGTAAGGCGAAATTTAGTCTTTTCGTTTGCATTACTGTAATCTATGTGGCAACAACAGAAGTTATAAGATTTCAATTATCATGCTGCCATACTTCATTGTTACTACCCTATGTACTCAAAATTAGTATACATACTTGTTTTCAGGTATCACGCTGCTGTGGATTGAAAATAACTTCAGAAGGTTATATTGTCACTCTGGCTAAGAATAATCATCATGTTCTAGTCCTCAACACCCTTTACATTGTCTGAGGAGTAACTCGATGGCTGTAAGTCTGCATACTACAAGATCTCACATTTATTCCCTATATTTTATATTTAATTGCTGTTTTTACAAGCTTAACTTTTTTGCTAAAACCAGTATTTGACTACTACTTATTTCGTTATTTTGTGTTAAATTTCATATTAGTCTGATTTAAACAATACTTTATCTGTCTGTCCATTTGCAGTGAACTTAGTAATCCCAACAATATTACTATGCTTCATGTTTTTTGTTTTGTGGCATATTAGATAATCACTGCTTTTGGATAGATCTTTTAAGTCATTATTTCCAAAGTACTGAATACTTGTGTATTTTTTTGGGTTTGTTCATCTTAATTTTTATATGGTTGCATTTAGTTATAGTTATGTAAAATCCAAAGTTTAGTGTAATATGTTATTAAAATTTTATTTTATATTAACTGTCCAGCCAATTGGTTTGTAACTTGGTGTATGTCTGAAGTGTCTAGTCTAAAACGTGTGAATTAACACATTACCTAGAGTCATACATAAGATATCGTAATCACTTTTTGGGTGTTGCTGTCGAAAATGTCTGTGGGTGGTTCAAATAAACCTTACGATTGGACTTTTTCCACACAATAGGTGCGTTATATTTACATTTATTTTATACGAACCTACATTTGAGACAAAATTCACCAGCCAAAAAATCTAAAATATCAGTAACATTGACTGGACTGTTAGTTTCACTTCTAAATTTAGCAGCTGGTATGGTTCCTAGTTCGAGTGAAGTAAACATGTCAATTAGGGGACTGCGTGGGAGTGTCGCCTCAAAAAAAATTCGGTTTGTTTGAAAATTACCCATATACGTATTTAAAAAAAATGACCATTATTATTCGAGATTCGCTTGAACAAATATTAATATGAATAAACGCACAATTGATTTAAACTAAATTTTTAGTCCTTTTATGACCAAAGGAGGCGACACTAATATAACGTGCCATCTAGTTTAGGTTAATCTCGTATACAATATTATATATTGTCCGTTAAAATATATTTACCATTTACAGAATTCTTGCGTCTATACAAAATGTTTTCATGTACTCTTGTTTTGAGAGCCTATTACATATTTGAAAGATTTTTCATAAGTAGGCATTATGATATACATAAAATTAAAATTTTGTTTATTAAAATTTAAATCTTAATGGTGAACACAGAGCTGTAGTATTGAGTAACTGCTTTAATTAACTTTTGCAATAATTTGTACAATGTAATTGATAGTTGAACGAAGTATATGTACTATTTATCATATATTTTCTTATATATAGCGAGTGATTTAGTATGCCAGTGCTAAATTTAATTTTTTAAAATTTAAACAAGTTGTTAAAGGTATATTCCCAAATTTGTCACAAACGAAAACAGAATTGCAATTTTGATTTTTCACTTTGTTTATATAAACTTTAGTTTCTAGATTAAGTGAAATAAATTGTGAGAAACCTACCCACCGCCGTTAAAAATATGCTCTGTGTGAGACAATAAATTGCAATTTTCCTCGCTATATATTTGAAATTTTGTTATATACCTACGCATTTCTTTAAAGTATTAATGTGGTCGATATTAGTATACAGTTCGCCAAAATATATGTATATTTTTATAACTACCCACGTTTATTCAAAATTAAGAGTCATAGTTTTTTAGATATAGTTACAATTAGAAATTTGCGGTTCACAAATGCCACTTTATATATTTAGAATTTCACTTTACCAACAGCTTGGTCCCGCTATAAATTATATCACTAGAGGGATCTGTGACACTTGGCAAGTAGGCACTTTGATAATAATATGGTAATTAAAATAATAGTATTATTATAATGCACAAGTAATGGTCACATACAATTTCGCCTTTACGAAAAATGTGTAATTTTGCGAATTCACAGTCTTCCAAGTATTTAAGCTTTTTGGGAAAATTATCTAAAAAGGAAGCATTATTCTAATTATATATATTTATAGTAATTGATCAAATTATATGTTTTAATTAATGATGTTAATTATTATTACGAGCCAAACATAAGCCAACGAAAAAGTAACTTATATGTGACATATCGATGTCTTTCGTTGTACATGACCATTATTTTGTTTTGCATTCGAAAGCAATGTTTTTGGTACTTAACCAGACCACCTAAATACTAAGTGTGATATTTATTAATAACATTATTATTATCATTTGTATTGCTCTCTAATATAAACCTTAAAACATTTTGGGGTTTGGAATATAAAGGCATTGGTTATAACTTAAAATGTAACAAAATTAGCCATTAGCATTTCGCGAAACTTATAAAGAAAATCTGTCACTTTTCAATATATTACTGAACCATATTATTATCATTAAATAATGTAATTATTGTAATAATTCAAATATTATGTATAATGTTTGTACTTAATTAGTAATAGGTATTTATTTCGTTGTTGGAACAGTTCTACAATATTAATACATTAGCAACATTTGATGTGATATGAGCAATAATAGAGAGACATATTGAACCAACAATTTAAGACTTAACATGACTCAACATTTGAAAGACACAAGTGGGGCAGGTCGCAAGCTGGTTACTAGGCGGCTTGAGTTAGTAGCAAGTTGAATAAAGCCAGTGAAAAGTTTGACGTTTGAGTCTGAATCCTCTATTAATTAGTGAGTTACTTTTGGGTTATTTTTCATATTGTTTTTAAGTTATTTGTTTCAGGATTTTTGTCCCGATTAGCATTAGGGAATTTTATTTTCTTTATTTTAACTAGGTTTAAAAAATGAGTCTACATACCCTCGCACATGAGTAGGTGTGATTAATACTCTATTTTGTCATTTTACTGTTTTGTTTAGTTATATGTTTCGGGCCTATATTGAATAGTATTTTGGCCAGTGTGTTTAGGCCTTTAGAGTTACGAATTTTTACTGCCAAATTATTTTCTTACGATATTTGTGCATGCACATAGTAATTATTTTATTGTATGATATTTGTAAAAATTAGTTACTAATTGTTGCCAATTTTTTTTTGTTTTATTATTAATATTCAGGGTTTTAATATTATAATGTTCAATTTTAATTTGTTGTCATTGATCAAAATTATTGTGTGTTAGTGAAGTAAAATTAACCGAAATAGAACTTATTATTATTGCCCCAAAGGGAGCGTTTGACGCTATTAATAAATATTGCTTTAGGGTTGCATAAAAATATTAAAAAGTGGTGTGATAAGTTTTGGATAATTTTACAAATTATACTATTTTATGTGTGAATTCCAATATTAATAAATTCGAAATTAAAATGTCATATGATATAGTATGTGTAATTTTCCAAATATTTACATTGACATATTGATATTATCCTATATTTTAAAGTATTATTGTCTATTTTTTATTCTCCAATAATTGGTTATTCGACAATGTTTCCTTTGTTCTTGCCATATATCTTGTGTAGTGGTTGGCGTAGTAATAATTTAGTAGTGACTAGAGTTTTCAATTGATATACACAACATAACAGTATCACATGTTTGCCTATACGGTGATGTTGTTTAGAGATGTTTATTAGCGGTTGGTGCGGGTCGTGGCGGTATTCGTCGCGTCTGTTGGCTGTATATTCTTGCCGTAGCAAGTAAGCACTCTGTCATGGGATAGTGGCAGGTCAAATGGTATCTATTGTCCATTGACATTACTCGATAATAATTGTATCATTAGAGTACATTACAGTAGCCTTTCTCGAAAATCTTAAAGTTACCTATATACACTTTAAAGCAATTTTTGGTAAATATATTTCTCTTGAATCTATATTCCTTATGTATCCAGCAATAAATTACTTCAGTAGTTGTGTAGTATCACTTTATATGGCCCTGATATGTGCGATGTCCTTGACGTGATATTAATTGAAGTGGAAATGATGAGAGAAAGAGAGAAGTAGCATTGATAGCGTTGAGGACGTTTGCATGTTATGTGCCAGCTAACGTGATAATGTAGGGTTCGCAGCGCACAAGGTGAGCTCTAATGTTACCCTCCCTATTGGAGGTGGGCGTATTGCCTATGTTATGGCACCAAGCACAGCCAGATGGTATGGGTCGTGTTGTGGCTTTCGATTCGTACGGACCGTGTACTTGACTGTGGGTGGGGATATAACATTACAATTTATTGATTCATGTTTCAAAAATATAATTCCAATTACTGTGTTACAAAATACTATAAAGACAGCATGCTCAAATGACTAACTTAATTTAACCCACCTCACCAGTTTGGTTTCCGCTGTACTAAGACAACATAAATGATAAAGGTTGTGAGCTCTATTCTCATTGAAATTTTAGCCACATGTGTGCTTGTGCAATAAATATCACAGTTTGGATCTAGGCTTTTAAATTATTATAGATTATATACATTGTTGAGCTATAAAAATTTAATATATTTATACCTTTTAATATTGTTAAAGAATTCTAATTGCATTCCACATCTAGAGTGAACGAATTTGAAATGACCGTTTTCAGTCTACATTATACAAGTTATTTTTTTTACAATTGTAGGATTATTAGCAGTTGCCAATGTTTTTTCCTTTAGTCAGTAAAAGTACAAATATTTTAATATACAATTCTTGGTATTTACGTATTGTAGTTATCTTATTTTTTAATTGATTCTATAACTGTAAGCATAATTTTTTTCACATGAGCGGCCATTTAGATACTTCTCATTTCACAAATTACTCAGTAAATAACAAAACATATCATGCCGAATCCATTTAGTTTTCATAGAAATAGTCTGCAAATCCCGTATTTTCTGAATAGTTTTGAAGTATGTTATGGCTTTCATTTGTTTCAAATTAGTTTTAAGTATATCCTAAGTTACACTATTAATTTTCTTGTCATTTTTTTACATTGTGGAAAAGAAAAATTATTGTAATAAGTAGTGTGAGAGGTGCATGATCCAAATGCATATTTTAATTTTGATCCAAAGATTTCGTTTATTCTTTATTAATATTTCTCATGATTAAAAAAATGACATTTGTTGTGGAGTGTGCATTGGTATTTGATACTAGGATTAATATGAATTTCTCCGTAGAGTTGGTGCAGCCGAGCAATCTCTACTATATTCTCTTAAGAATATATTGCTCAATAATTTAATTCTGTTAAAAGTATTTTAAACTTAGTACGTAGTCCACATTGATGTGTTTAGTGTGACTGTGTGGACTTCAATACGCAATTATATCTAACAGACAATACCCTCCGTAAATATTTGAAGCATTATAATGGTTGGAAGTTTTATTAGATGTAGTTGTTTGCCTTTACGGCGGTGTGCCGTAAGCGCGAGCTGCAGGGGCACAGTAGCATCAGCACATAAGAACTGGCTCACTTTACTGCTTTCAGTACCATGTAACATTGTCCGAATAAACTTCCCCGCATATCTTGCTCTTATTTATAATGTTCTGCGAATATAATAATGGCAGTTAAGATGGCTTCAGTATAACTTGTTTGGTGGTGTTGACTGTACAACGTACAATGTTGCCCCACAGTCAACGAAAATTGTTATGTAATCCATACAGGAGTCTCTGCTGCATTGTGCCTAGATCTTAGAAGTTATTGGTAACGAGGTAGAGTTAATCTCAATATTTTGGCTCTTTGAATATTCCATGATATTATTTTGTTTTTCATGAAAATGTATTTACATTATATACATACATACACTTAGTAATATTATTGTATACATGAATATACATTGCGTGGTTTGTAACTTGATGTTTAATTTTATTGTAAAATTAAGATGCCCAACTGGTTATGTCTGTCCACGTTTCGGAAGTCGTGGAGGAATTGAGTTTAATAATATTAGTCATGTTATAATCCATCGTAGCCGGATAATAGTTTCTATATTTACTTGTGGACAGGGGTTGATTTTTATTTTAACTAGTTGCACATCTTACTTTGACCAAATTCTTTCACCGCTGAAGTTACTTGAGAATTTGGGCACTGTCTTGTTGCTGCACTCACTCATTTGTTTTTATGGCGAGTGCGAATTTTCATGTGACATTAGCGGTCTTTTAATAATTATAAGTTTATTATCGTGAACTGTGGCCAGGATAACAACAGCAAAGAGCAGTGAAACTCAGAGCCTGCCTAAAATATATTTTTGTCATGATTTTATTTAGGTATATACATGTTATTATTCACATATTACAGTTTTCTCAATATTAGCTTGTATTTTAATTAAGAAATAATCATATTTAACATTGCCAGGTGATCAGCAACCTGCACTTTAATATTTTTGGAAACTATTGAACTTAAATTGTACTGACTTTATAAATATATTTACTTCAATAAAGATTTTCCATGCCACTAATTAATAATGTTTCATTAAGGGAATTCCGTATTGACAAGATGAATACGATGCATGATGATAATAATTAGATTTCAGTATTATGCTGACCACTTCTTTCATTTCTAAATGAAGATATAATTTGATTTTAAGACTAATGATATAAAAGAAAAGAAAATAAAAATACAAAACTATTCAGTATTTGATTTTAGCAGTAGCCTTGCATGTCGGTTAGGTATTCAAATTACTATTTTGACTTCCAGAATTGACATCAAGTCAATCTAAATCCTTTGAGTTTGTACCTATAAAGCATGTCAATATGGCGGGGTACCACCGCATGTTATTTCTATTCGAATGGTTTAATATTTCACTTTTATAGTTAAATCCTTATTAAATATTTTTATAAAACGTGTCCCTACCACTGATAATTAATAAAATGGCGGGACCACTTATTAGTAAGTGATATAGTATATGCATATTAACAAAATTGTAGTGTCTGTTTGTAATATTGAAATTACCGTTTTTTACTACATGCATATCAATAAATATATCTGGTTCGTAACTACACCAAAACATTTGTTTTTAATGTTTGCCTGTCTGGTTGTTCCTGGTGATCTCTGAAACGGCTGGACCGTTTTTACGCGACTATTAGTACTAGATACTTACTACTTAGTACTAGATAGTACTGGTAAATGGCATGTAGCTGATTCAGGATAAACTTAGGCGGCTTTTATTTTGGAATTTAATTTTAGGAAAATATACTTATGTTAACACCGCGCGGCGCGCAGCTGGTGGCTGTGAAGGGATTTTAATAATTAGCTGACACATGCTACGTTTTACTGCGGGATAATATACCGTGGGGCAAAGCTAGTTAATAATACCAACTAAGCACACCCAATTTTAAAGTAATTAGCACTAAGTATTATTCAACATTGACCCTTTAAAACGGAAGTTTAAACGATTTTTTTATTATTTTTATTGGGAAAGCGTCTGATAAAAATTATACACGTATTATTGCTTTCAATTTATTCGTTTTATTTTTGAGACTCAAAGAAAGAAGCAAGATTCAAACTTGTATTAAAATTTGGGGTCTAGTCCCAAACTGAAATTTATTTTCCCAGTACTTTTCGAAACTATGGTAATACCAAAAGTTCCCCCCGAAATTGTTTATTATATTATTTAGGATACAGTTCCTTTTTGGTGAAACTAATTATATACTCTGCCCTTTGCTTGATTAATAGTTATTAAATAATTTTATAGTTAGTAAGCAACAAAATAAAAAGTTACCATATCGCAAATCAAAGTGCCAATCTCATAAAGTTCTTCATATATTGCCATTTTGCAGACAAATATTAGGAAATTTTCCTAACTCAAATAAGTTAAACGACAAATATTTATTGATCAATATTTTTTAATAATGTGATTACTTAGATAGAGACTAAGACATATTATGGAGTAGAACCATATAAGTAATTGAATTTTCAAAACATGCTAAGCTCCAAAAACGACTTATCTTTTTTAATCGAGTGTAGCGCTTCTGACTTGTGTCGGTTAGAACTTCGACCACAAGCGCAATCGATTTATATTAAAGGGTCTTTCCACCCTTATAAATTAGGAAGACAATTTGCAAAATGCCTAACGCTTAACTGGTGGATATGTCCTTATGCGCTTCACTTATCAGTATCACCAAAGGACAGGTCATCTCATGAAAAAAGATAAATAGGAGACAATATAAAACAAAAAATATTTATTAATAATTCAAATAAAATATTAAAAAATATGTGTTCCTAACAATTTTTATGTCGAAAGTTTTAATAAGTGATACCTACAATATACAGGTTGGAAGACTTATCGCCTTTCGGTACTATTGTCCGGCCGTTTGTAAACACATTCACCTGCTATCCAAGTCGACTGAACTTGCAGCGTTTTAGGATGCAACATAACAAAGTCGGCGTCGTAACCATAATTAAGTTTTCCTTTTTTATTGTCTATACCAAGTGCTTTGGCGGGATGAACAGATGCCGCTTCTAGCGCATATTCTAGAGAACAATCTGTAACAACAGTTTTTTGATCAAACTCATGACGCCAATTTTATTTAAGGTATATTTCATCACCAAAAAATAAAAAACAAACTATACTGCCAGCATAATGGTATTCAGATGCTCTCGTACGTTATGCGTGAAGTCGGCTAATCCGCACTGGGCCCGCGGGGACGACTAAGGCCTAATGACCCTTTGCGGGTAGGATCGTGCCCCTCAGTGGGGATGTATAATGAGCTGAAGATGACATCAGTTATGCTTCTGGAATGGCCTATACATAAAGGTGTTACTATACGTGATCCTTTTCGAGATGTGTGTATCAATTTATAGGCAACAGTTATCCCGGGCATTTGTAGTACGCGACAATTCGAGATGCCAATCGGGGTATGAAAGTCACAAGTCAGCCGCACTCGCATTAGTATTATTGCTGCACGGGCTCATATCGACTGCGTTTACCGATTTCAATCTCGCTCACTTGTTCTATATGCTCTGTTTTTCTGTTGAGCTTTTAAATGACTTCGGTAGCTTCCTCGACACGTTTTATATTTTCTTACTAACTCATTTCTAATTTACATGAAAATCAATTAAATATCTATTACTTGTTTGGAAATCAACAATAATAATTTTAATGTGGTCATAGGTGCTATTACTACAATAGCCTAAACTGATTAAACATGATTTATTCATATTCATTTAATCAATGTTTCTCTTAGTTTATTGCATGGAAATAATCTCGATATAAATTACCTACCTAGTAAGTGATGTCACAACACTAGAGAAAATTACCAAGTGAACTTGTCGCGTACTATACTGAATTTTAAGTATCATGAATAACAATTTAATGATTAAATAAATTATCATTATTAGATATTAATAAAATAATGAATAAAAATAATTTTATGCATTACCTCTCACTCTTTCTCTGAACAACTATCGCAGTCCACTGCTGGACATAGGTCTCCCCGTTTTTTTTGCTTTCATCATCATCATCATCATCAGCTCATTAAACGTCCCCACCGAGGGGCACGAGCCTACCCGTATAGGGTGATTAGGCCTTAGTCGTCCACGCGGGCCCAGTTCGGATTGGACGACTTCACACACAACCATCGAATCTCTTCGCAGGCTTGCATGAAGGTTTCCTCACGATGTTTTCCTTCACCTTAAGAGCGTCGGATAACGTATATATATTTTCGAAAATTCAAAAATACATTGGTACGTGTTGGGATTTGAACCTCAGACCTCCCGGTAAGAAGGCAACAGTTTTTGCTTTACTCAATGAATAATAATTTAACCATCGAAAAAATCCTAGGCGTACCGATGTTTGGTGATTTAAATTGGAAACTTACCAATAGAGTTCTTAAATATAACAATGCATTCGTCTAAAGCGATGTACTACCGCACAGCACTTTTTTCCGTGACGTAGGCCCGACCGTCTTCCACGGTCACCAACTGTGGTCCGATACGGTATTGCCATCAGCAAGTCCTTGGCAGCTACGGCGTCACTTACTAGTACCAGACCTATGAAAGATTTGATTTTAATTCATTTTGTAAGTAGGTATACTGGTAAAAACAAGCAAAGACAAAAATGGGCCACAAATTTTCGGGTTCATGCCCACTTTAACTGACTAAAAGTGCATTCGTCAAATAACGAAAATAGCTGTAATCAATACGCACTGGCCAGCAGAGACCGATATGAGGAGTCAAAGGCAAATCCATTTATTTAATTTCAATAAGCGCTTCAAAACAGAAAATACAAAATAATTTACAAAAATAGAAGTGAATATTTACCTCTTTCTTTAACTGTCATGTTTTCTAGAGTTTATCAACCAAACCCAATTGAATGTAGATAATTAAGGGACCGAAAAAAAATACTTCAGCGCAGTGGTCATCTTCCGTCAATCGTACTATACCAGACAACAACCCCCCCGTTTTTTCAAAATGATTACCTTCACGATTTGTCCTACATGCAATCCTTAATGCAGCTGGATGTGTGTGGATGCCATCTGCTATTATACCATAGTAGACTTGCTTATCCGTCGTTGAAGCCAAAAGTCCAACTAGTCCAGGATCGCGATGGTGAAACTGGGAATATAACAACGGCTTTTAGCTAGGTACTAAGTACTTAAAAGAAATAGAGATCAAGGCAGAAGTATCTAGTATAGTGCCTTTTTATATATTCCTTTGTAGGTTGCCAATCGTAAGATTGAGCAGGTACTTCGTCACGCTCATTCGACCCCCAATGGGAACGAACATTTATTCATCCATACGATTTTTTGTAATGCACAGGGATCTAACCAGAAACCCTTAGTTTTAGTAGTTAACTTCTCAACCATTAGACTACATGGGTTACTAAAAAAAGTTTTGGAATGAACAGCGATCGAACCAGAAACGCTTAGTTTAGTAGTAGACATCTCAACCGTTACACTATATTATTGAAAATAAATATATAGATTTTCATTTTGCTTTTGCTGCTTGTCATTCGAGCGGATAGGTATCTACATCAAAGCATAAGCACCCATTGATCGTAAAATAAAAGGGCATATTTATACTTACAGGCAACATTGCATTAAATAAATGCGTAATTAAATTGGCGCCACTTCTAATGGCTTCTTCACCTTGTGCTAGGCTAGCTGTGAGTGACCTAAGGCAACCTTTATGCCAGGTTTGTTAAGCCTTTAATTGCGTCAATGGCGCCAGGTAACTCTGTGCTAATGTTACCATTATTACTGTCCAAGGAGCCGTACACTTCACGAATTGATTCCAAACCCTGTAGGTAAACAAAAATCTCATGTAGTAATATTAACGAAAAATTCGATTTATATAAAGAATTGCTGTGTCCGCGAATAGATATTCACCCGCAGTAAACAACAAATCGCTGCGTTCAGTCACTTTTAAAGCGCGCAACTCATGCGTCACGCGGGGCAACATTAGATACTTTATTAAATTTTCAAACAAAACTAGCCTTAGTTTTGCCTAATTACATGAGCAAGTCCCGTCCAAATCTGTCCAGCCATTTCAGATATACCCGAAACAACTACAACATTTTTAAAAATGTTATTCTGACGGTACATAACCGTATATATTATATTCATATACGTGAAGAAAGAAATGTTTATTTCAATATTCACTCCCAATTTTATTTACATACCTACATAGATGTTAACTTTTCAACATGTTAAAATTGAAAATGTTGAAAAGGCGTCGGTCGGTCACGTATGTCGCAGAACCAATAGCGTAGAAACTGGCGAGTTCTAAGTGGAGACGCGTCTTTGGAAGTAAGCGTAGGACTCACCCGGCCTGATGGATCACATATTACGAAGGTCGTTGATGGAGGCTGGAAGAGGAAAGCGGAGGCCGGGATTCTGACGCAAAATGGGAAACATATTATGTCCAGCAGTGGATTGCGATAGGGTTAAAGACAGTAAGAAGAATTATAGGGCCCATTAAAGATTGCAAATCTTACTTGTGTGCATCATACTTACAGAATTAATATAAGAGGAATTCCTGTAATTATTAATTCTGATCCTACCGAATGCGTGTTCATCAATAAAATGAATGTATAAAACATTTCAGGAATATTTGTACGCGGTGCACATAACCCATCGCGTACAATTATTATTCTATTTGTAAATAAATTTAAGAAATACCAACCAAATACATGAATCGCCTGTACCACACCAGGCTAAGCATTAGATAGAGGATTTTCTCGGCGTCATAAGAGCTAATAGCACACAATCAGGGCTAAGGCACAAGCATAGAGATTTTCGGCGTCATAAGAGCTAATAGCACACAATCAGGGCTAAGCACCAAGCATAAGAATTTCTCGCGTCATAAGAGCTAATAGCACACAATCAGGGCTAAGGCACCAAGCATTAGAGGATTTTCTCGGCGTCATAAGAGCTAATAGCACACAATCAGGGCTAAGGCACCAAGCATTAGAGGATTTTCTCGGCGTCATAAGAGCTAATAGCACACAATCAGCAGTGTGGGAATCATAACCATAAGCGAAATACAGTCCCACTGCATAGCACAGGTATTTCCGCATAGCATAGCTATGAGGACATTGGGCACACCCTGGCCCAATGCAGATTGGGAGATGTTAACGACATCCAAGATTGTAGCAGGGATCGACCTATTTACGTGCCCTCGAAGTAAGGAATCATTATTCTTTTTGAACAATGAGGTGATTCAGTCTGCAATCTCCTAACCTAACTGGGAAATATCGCTCAAAGTGATATTTCGTCGCCGGTTGCAATCATCGATCTAAGCTGTGCCTACTAAACTATGGAGGCATGAGTCTGAAACTGGCAGAAAAAAATCTAGCAGAAATCGGAATGGCCTGGGAGGAAAAAATACTACGTCCCAAAAAGGCTATTTTCAATAAAATATGTTAAAAAATCTAAACGGCAAACGGCGGACGGTTTTTGCAAACGAAAACAGCCTTTTTGGGCCCCAAGTTAGCCCTGACCATCGCTTTTCTGCTAAGATTTTTCTGCCAGATTTAGCTAGATTATGGAGGCAGTTACACCCTGCAGTGGATTTAAATTTTCAAGGTGTCACTAACAAATCTCAATGCTATTAAGGCATTGAGAGATTAAAAAAAACAAAATGCTTCCTTTGAATCTTTGAAACTAACTAGATAAGATTTTTTTGGAAGTGTCAACAATACTAATGTGTCACTACTAAAGTTTAGGCTCCTACCTTGAATCCAGAACCCAGGAGTTATAAAGGTACAAGGAGTTGCTACTCCTATCTCTACAAAGAAAATTTTTTTTTTAATCGCCAGAGACACCTAAAATCTTGACAAACAATAGATTTTCCATTGTGTCTGGATTCCTCTGTGGTCAATATTTTCACACTTGATAACCAGCATAGGAAAGTAAATTGGTTCATGTTTTAATAGAATTTTGTGTACATCAGATAAAAAGGTTTCTGCTGGCCAATGCATCTTTCACACTTAGCTAACAGCAGGAGGACTATAACTTGCTATGCTTATTCAATGTCAGTTGTGAGATACGAAGGCATTATCTTCTGTTAACATTCAACCTAGACAAAAACAGTTAAGATATTTTACATTATATCAGCAACAAATCTTTAGACCCAATACAGTTCCTAATGTAAGTATCCACAACATTATTTGTTGTAAACAGTATACACATAGTATGTATTATTGTTAATACAAACTAGGCTTTTTAAATCAGATCATCATCAGCTCATTTAACGTCCCCACCGAGGCACGAGCCTACCCGTACAGGTGATTAGGCCTTAGTCGTCCACGCGAGCCCAGTGCGGATTGGACGACTTCACACACAACCTTTGAATCTTTTCGCAGGCGTGCATGAAGGTTTCCTCACGATGTTTTCCTTCACCATAAGAGCATCGGATAACATACTTCATATTTTCGAAAATTCAAAAACACATTGGTACGTGTCAGGATTTGAACCTCAGCCCTCCTGGTAGGAAGGCGACAGTCCACCCCATTGAGCCACCGACGCTCAATTAAATCAGATGCCTGATGATAACATTGTTTCCTGCCTGTGGTGAATATTGATAACAAGTTCAATAACCACAATAATAAATATATCACCTACTTGATAAAAGTGGGTTAAAGATAACTTTCTCACACATATTGCACAACAGTTCAATTTAATGATAAAAACCACTCATTATTAATATGATTGATGTAAATGGGCACAATAAATAGAATACAACTATGATTTTAATGTCTTACTGAAATAACTCGTGTTTGATTAAAATTACTAATGTCATTATATTAATATTAATAATACAAAAAATACCTTATCTGGAGTCCTTATATAGTCATCTAAATGGGCACCCTTCTTAGCTAGGCTAATAAATGGTCCTTCAAGATGGACTCCCAAACTGTTGCACCATGTTTACCTCCTTGTGATTTTTTTATCTTTGGCAAGATCATACTGTATTTTTCTGTACTGGAAGTGACCATTGTAGGGCAAAATGATGTAACTCCATGTTTCAGCAATGATTTAGCTACCTTTCCAATGCCATCTTCTACATTTTCCGAATCATAAGAGAAATCAATTCCACATCCCCCTTAAATAAATTTTAGATTAAAAACATAATTTAATAATGTAGTAAAAATAAAAGTAAACATTTTAAATTGGCTACTATATTTAATTATTTTTAATCTATATTTATGTAAGTACTTCAAATAATACATAGATAAGGACTAAACTTGCTTAAAGGTATGATTATAGACTTCACTTAAACACAAAGGCTTTTATGATTGTTGGAAAAAAAGAAAATTATAAAGTTTATCATCTCATAGAAACATCTAACATTCCTTTTAACGTTAACATAATTTTAACAAATATTTGTCCAATTATTACAAACCATTAATTTGAATGTCAATGAACCCTGGTGCAATAAGAACATTGTCACAATTCACAGTTATGTCTGCTTCAATCTGTTCTACATAAAAAACTTGTTCAGGATTTTCGATTTTGCCGTCTCGTATCCACAAGTCTTCTTTCATAATTTTGCTCTCCCGTAGAATATAACAATTACTAAAACGGGTTAACCCAGTCTTTGGCTTCATTTTAAATAAATATAATAATAAAGTTGACGACGTTCAAGTAAGAGCGGCAAAGAAAAACTGATAAAAAAATACAAAAAAATAAAGTTTTGGGCCGATAACAATCTGTCAATGTCAAAAGATGTTTTTATTCGTTCCATTTGGAATAGGCTAAGGTTATGGATGATGCTGCCTCGTCATTAATTGATGTACAAATTAGTGATGAACATGATGATGGTGAGATATGATCATGATGATGGTGAGTGATGATCATGATGATGGTGAGTGATGAAAATGAGGATGATGAGCGATGATCATGGTATTGATACACAATGTATGAATTCCCTACCTTCCCCAGGAGTTTCAGTAGAGATGTGGGACTTTACTGAAACGACTGAAATTTTGGCAAGGTATAAGTACAAATGGTTAAATAATTCTTTCTTTTGAAGTCCATTGCGAAGTAAAACAAGAATTATGTGTGGATTTATCTTTCTTACCTACTTACCTACATTATAAAAATAAAGACTTAGAGAACCTCCTTTTTTAAAGTCGGTTAAAAAAACTGAAAAAAACAAGCTCCGCCAATGTATAAGATTATCGTATTACTGACTCTTTAAGGCACGCTGTAAATCATTAGGTATGCAGTCAAACGTACAATCAAATACCCCTGAAAGAGGAGAAGGAGCTGTATAATGTCCCTTTTCATCGCCATCGCCTATCTCCATTCTTGGTAAAGACTTTGGCCTTTTAAGGTATTTGTTCTCATTTCATTAGACCAAACTATAACGGCAGGCTCGGAGGAACTAGAAAAGATTTTGGGCCAGGAATGTGATAAACTGAGAATTCGGAGGCGCAAGATACTGATGGAGCAAGGGCCTCCAGAGGCACCCAAAGAAGACACTGTTAAAATTGTGCTGACTTCAATACAGAGCGTCTTTTGTTCCTCCTCTCTAGTTTCCTCGTCTTGTCGTAGTTAAGTTATGCCAGATTATGGAACGGGATACAATCAATAGAAACAGAGTAATTTACTATCTACATTAAATATTATTGCGCTAAGCCAATAATATTACATTAGGACAGCAGATTCCTTGTATCATGTGAATGGATTTTTTTAAGATGCAACTACTAATGATGCAAATAAGGGGTTACATGAAGCAGATGGCACGGGTCAATTGCCTGTGAAGGGCACCAGTGGACAACAGCGAAAAGTCTATACTAATGAAGAAACTGTACGCAATCATATTGCGCCAACAATTTTTTTAAAGTATAACTCAAATAATTAAAAAAAAAAATATGATCTTGCATTTAGATCCTGAAAGGTTAACTTTCATTCTGCGCTCGCTCGCCGTTATAAGTCACGTTACGTTGCAAAGAGTTTCTGCTTACAAAAATAACTCTCAACAACACATTTAAAAAAAAAAAGTTAATTAAGTACGAGGATACAATAATTATATCAGAGGAGTCCGTTCAGTCAATTTCAGTGGTCACCTTTTTTATCACTTCGATAAATTCATTAGTTATTCACAACAGAACCTCTTGGTTATGTATTAAAGAATAATAAAGACTGACATTCACACAGCGTCAGCTAGCGCCAAGTTAAGCTTGAAGCCTGTATTATGGGTACTAAACACTTCCATTTAAGAACGTAACATACACAAACACATAAGTACACACACACTCATAGTCATAGTTATACGCACACACATAGTCGTACGTCCAAACTCACAATAACAACATAGAAACACAACTTTTTTTATTCGTTTTAATTTTTATCAAATAGCGTCATTATCCTATGTTTGCACTTTATATAACTTACAATGTGTACAATCTTGTAAAAATATCGAGGAATCACTGATATGGTAAATACAGTTTTAACTAGTTTCCATGTCAGGGACTCATCATTTGAATAAAAAATATTAATCCGAACCGTATTGCAATACCGCTTGTACCATTGATGCATGAGACACTGAGATCTTTCTCAGTGTTGGGATTTGAATAAATGATTGTTATTAATTAAACAACAGAAAATATCTTATATACATATAAAAACATACATATTATACATAGATACGTTTGGACTCCTAGTAGGTTTTTCAATATCATTTTAGCATACCTAAGGGTAAGTAATCAGTGAAGGTCGATGATGGAGGTTAGCTGATATCTGGCGTAGAAGGGGGGAGACCTGTAAGTAGGCTGCAATTAAATAGGTTGAAGAGTAATAATTATGCTATAAATACAAAGTGTATTATAAAAATAATATATTCTAGCGAAACAATCGTGGTAATACTCTTTCCATTACCAATGTAAAGCTAGCTTGTAAAGCAAGCTTTTTAAGTTAAGTTATTTAGGGGTGACGATAGGGATGTTTTCTAAGTGGTATATCCCATTCTTCACCTGGGTTTGACATATGGGAGTTAATTAAGGAATTATTCATCACCGGAGGGGACAAGGCTATGGGTGACGAGATGGAACGACTGGGCAGTGGGACGTCAAAAGCTGATGATCATAAAAAACAGAAATAAATGATAAAGTATGTGCTTAATACGATCACCGTAAAATAGCTGCGGTCTTTTCATAATGTTCCTGGGTCATAGATTTCCTTAAATGTATTGCAATTCAAACATCGTAAAGGGGAAGGATAAACCCAGCAACAAAGATATTCAAATCTTCGTAGTAGCATTTAGGACACCGTTTGGAAATATATTTTCATATTAAACTCTTTATTTCCATTCTTGTCCTTTTAAATATTACCAAAATAAAAATGAGAAAGTGTACTGTGTTCAGGCATAATCTGTAAAAAAAACAAGGAAAATGAACTGGCCACTTGTTGTCACCTATAAGCCTTAGCCTTTATGTGAAATTAAAGCTCAAAATTTTAGTTTTGAAGATGACGAATATACGGCAGTCAGGATGAAAGAGATGCGGCCTTCCAAATCATGCCTATGACATTCGTCTATTTTTTTAAAATCTAAATACCAAAGAAAGATTAATAAATGTATGAACAAATTCATTAACCCAAATATGAAAACCTTAACTTTCCAATTCCTGTCAGGAGGAATTGCTTGAAAAAAAATCGCGCTTTCTATCTTGATACCCTTTTTTTATGCCATGGCACCGATGGATATTTCTCTCGCCTTCTTCCGCGGTTTCTTCTGCGACATAACAAATTCGCAGAAGGTTGGCAGCGGGCGTTCATGGTACCGTCGTTCTCTCTCTAACCATTTGCTAGAGAAAGGACCCCCTTTACGGTTAACCCTTGTTGGAGTTGGAGGAGTTGGAGACGAAATACTAGGTGGTAGACTCGATACTGAGTCGTCTAGGTAAGTACCACCGCATTGCCAGATATCGTGCCGTGAAATAGAGTGCCATTCACTTTTGGGTTTCGGCGTGAGGGCACTGTGATAATTGTCGGGTATAAGAAACCAACATCTTGTTATCTTTTGTCTCGTCGGTGATCGGCGGCCAGTGCGCATGAGGAGAATAATAAACTATCTATCAGTGGCCTCCTTTAATGCCGCTTGTATTACGTATCATTTACCATCAAAAAAAGAATCGAATAAATCTGGAAAAAGGTTTCCTTTATCCAGCAGTGGATATTTGTAGGTATACATATTATATATGTCCACTAATACATACTAGTGTATATGACCCTAGTGTTTTTATGGATTACCAGCACGCGCTTTGTCTCTGATAATCATGCGATTTTAAAATGCAGAAGTAGCCTTAACAAATTTGAGGATTACCATGCCTTTCCTTAACAACGTAGCGACAACGGTACTACCATTCTGTATAAATTTTATCCCACCAAAAACATTCTTTAAAAAATCTAGCTAAGTCTCGATGGAGCTGCTTGATTATCTCTAAAAAGTAATGAAATCAAGACAAAGACGTGCCAAGTCTAAGGTTCCTACATAATTAATTAATTATTATGGTTGATGTTGTGTGACTTGGCCGTTGAACAGTACACAAGGATACAAAACTAGGTGCTTCATGACACCATTGCACCAATCTGTTGCCAGAACCGGCTACCATTGACGGTAAAAATTTGCCACTTGGAAAACGGTGATTCAATAGCCCATGATTGTAGGCTTGATAAAGCCACTAACGTATAAAAAAATGTTTAACGGCCAAGTCACACAACATTAACCATAATATAATTTAATTGCAGTAAGAACCTTAGACTTGGCACGTCTGTTCTTGATTTCATTACTTTTAGAGATAATCAAGAGCTCCATCGACTTGGCTAGATTTTTTACAGAATGTTTTTTGTGGGATTTTACTTCTTTTTGTAGAAACTTGAAAGGAATATTGGACGACCCATTGGGTGTAATGGTTGAAACGTCGGCTACTACACCAAGGGTTCCGGGTTCGATCCCCGGGCAGTACCTACAAATATTGTGTGCACCAACATGTCTGTTTGTATTGGTCTAGCGCGCTCGACTTGGCGGGGGCACTACGTGCCTCCCGATTTTGACATCGGATGAAGCGGCCCACCATTTAAAATATATTGTTTAAAGGCGGTATGTCCAATCTCTATAGTTTGGCTGGGCTCTTTTGTTATCTAAGCAGGGTCACCAGTACTCCAGATCTTCGATATCCAATTATATACTTTCCCTTTATGTAACCATTAAACCCTGACTCTGTTACCAAATTTCAGCTCTGTGAGTTAATGGGAACTACTAGTTCTATTTTGATGATTTTGCTATCTAAGCAGGGTCACCAGGTACTCCAGATCTCCGATATTCGAAGATTTCATAGTTTTCCCTTATGTAGCCATTAAACCCTAACTCTGTACCGAATTTCAGCTTTCTGAGTAATGGGAAGTACTATTCTATTTGATGATCATAGTGAGTGAGTGAGTGAGTGTCTGTCGAAAATGCGGACTTTGCTCGCTTAACGTCGGACTAAATGACCTACAGACTTGAAATTTGGATTTAAAGTTAAGTTATTATATACTTACTACGAAGACAATTTCAGCGCTCTTGGTATTATCCAAAGTTCTCAAAATCGGGCCTGAAAATGCGGCCGAAGATCCGAGATCCGTAATAGGTACGCAGTGTTTGCTTCGTGCTCGACTTGGCGGGGCACTGCCGTGCCCCCAGACCAGATGGGTTCTTATAAATTTATGAGGCTATGCTTGGCAACGATTATGCCCTCCATGTCTAGAAGATTCCATTACCTCAAAATTAAAGGACTTAGAATATACTTAGCGTATATATTCTTACCTGTAATTGTAGCTTTTTGGTAGTACGATATATTTTGACCCATACTATCTAAAATGGGTTCATATCTGAAATTTTTTTTACGAAGTCAATAAAAAAGTTTACATCCTATTTATCCTGATTAAAACAAATAAACCGGGTTAGCATTGGTATGATTTTTATTACCTACCTAAAATCGTTTATTTTATTGTTATTGTTAATTGTGAAAACAGGTTTTTGGAGATTAAACTACTGATGACTAGGTGGTAGACTCGTACGGATTGACTAGGTAGGTCCAGTGCAGTGCCAGATATCGTCCGTAAAATAGAAGTGATTTGCTTCTGTGTTTCGGGATGAGGGCATTGTAGCTAGTGAATTTGGGTATAAGAGACCTATCATCTATTGTCTCTATATCGGCGAGTGGACCGAATCAACCTAACCAGCTTCAATTACATCCTTTTTAATTAACTACCAATAAGTTTCACTTTTGATTTTATTGAGGTCGCATTATGTGATTATATTTCTTGCTACTAAAGTAATAAAAATATGCAAATATACACACACCATCACATTCAATGTCCAGATAAACATCCATGTCCAATCACGAATTTTCCATAATTTTATTTAATTTTAATTGAAATGGGTAGTTTTTTTGGAGTGGCTGGCTTTTCTCTTGTACTCAGTAGCAGGGTCTCTCTAATAAGGCTCCAACAGTAATCCGCGAGCATAGCAGGCTCCCATCTGCTTGAAATCGCTTTTCAAATGCAACAACATCTTGGTGAAAGCGTTCGCCATGTTCGTCACTGACTGATCCCATATTTTCAGGGAAAAAGTCCAAATGCGAGTGAAAAATGCAACTTAAGTGACATATTGCATCCCATTTTATAGTAGCAGTCCAATAAAACTTTTATTTTTTCGCGAAAATCTTCAGATTTCTTGTTACCAAGGAAATTGTTAGTGACATCGACAAAAGCGTTCCATGCTTGTTTTTCAATATTGAGAGCAGATATAAAAGATGGATCTTGAATCAGCTTTTTTATGTCTGGACCTACGAAAACACCCTCTTTAATTTTCGCGTCACTAAGCTTGGGAAACTTTTGCTTGAGAAACTGGAAAGGCACCTTCTTTGCTTATTTTTTTCACAATTTTTTTTATGAGACCCAGTTTGATGTGCAATGCCGGCAAAATAATTTTATCTTGCTCAATGGTTCAAATTTTACGTTTTTCTGGCCCACTACTAGAAGTGACGTAATGGCCAATCTTTTTTAATAAAATGTTGAACTCGAGCTCGGCTATCCACTCGCAAAGAAAACAACAATATTTTGTATAGCCTGACTGCAAGCCTGTTAACAAAGCAACCACTTTAAGATCTGCACAAACTGGCCATTTATGATCTCTGTATTTAATTTTTTCTAATAAAAGTTTCATAACGTCATAAGTTTCTTTCAAATTAGCACTATAAGCGAGGGGCAAGGACGGTAACTCATTTCCATTATGCAACAATACTGCTTTCAAGCTACTTTTTGAGGAATCAATAAATAAACGCCATTCAGCAGCTACATGATTTTGCCCAAGCTGTGCCATTAATCCATTTACATCATTGCAAAAACTAAGCCATCTTCTTTAGAATAGTACGGAACCAGTGAGCTATGTCGTTTACGATAAAAAGATACCTTAACATCTGATTCACATAGATTCCATTGCTGTAATCTGGATGTCAATAATTCTGCCTTATCAATGGGTAAATTTAAGTCTCTTATTAAGTCATTAAGCCTAGTTTGATTCAATAAAAGTGGCTCAGATGCACATTTTGGGACATATTGGGGGTCCTCGCTATTTTCACTATCCGTCGAACTCGAGTCGACTTCAACTGTCTGAATTAAATTCACTGGGCACTCAGGAACAGGTAACTCGTCAGAATGTGGCTGAGGTTTTATTACCGATGGCACGTTGGCAACTATAATACTTCGTTTTGATTTTTCAGAAAACCCTTTAATTGCGTTAAACAAAAATAACAATCGACGGCATGATTCGTTGGCTCCATCCACACCATTGGCGTACCAAATGGCATTTTTTTAGTTGTTCCCTTACACCAACCATTGAGATATGTATAACATCTTAAGCAGCACACTTTAGGAACCCATGACTTGTCTTGATTCCTTACGACACGGTTAAAATAAGCTTGATAGCACTGTTTAATTAAGTCAGAAAGTGTTTTTTTTTCGATTTCGGCGTAAACTCGCCACAAATATAGCAAAATAAATCAGGACTGTTAACACACACTCGCGACATTTTAGAAGTCAGTTAATATACTAACAAATGCACTATGTTCCATTTGCAAAAGTAATAAGTTTCCGGACTACCCGCATTTTAACTTTTGTAGGTAGGTAAAAAATAAAAAATATTTATCCCTATAACCAGATGTGATATCGAAATAAAATGCATACAGTATTTTTATATTGGTCAAGCTTATTATGAAATAATATGAATTGGGTCAGATATTTTTTAAGTGTTGAGTAGTGTTATTATATGAGGCTTCGTACACCTGCCGAACACTAGACCATTGTGTCAGGTTTATGGTCCCAATTTCACCCACCATTGAGGCAGGCTTAGTTAAGTAGAGTTCAGTACAGTTGCTTTGCTTATAAAATATTATTACGTTATATACTTTAAAATAAACCTGTAGGTATTATATGATCTAAAAAGTAATTGGAACTTTTTGGTATTCTCAATTAAAAAGCGAGCTGCGAAAAATATAAAATTATCTCACAAAGTTTGCTCCGTCTGACAAAGACAAATCCGTGGATATTTTGTGGCTGTCTGCGCTGACTTGAAGGATTCCAATCGCAAGGAGGTGCGACTGCGCGGACCGCTCGAGAGCCATAGCTCGAGCCAGTCTGCTTCCCGCGGTCTTGGCGCACACACCGCTTCATTTCCGCCACACCAATTACTAGCAGTCGCGTAATGAGTGAACGAGCGTGATCGCATGATTATCAACCATTAACAGTGACAGCACAGTGATAATATTACAGTTAAAACAGGTGAAGTTGTTTATGTACCGCTTAAATTTATCGTTTACTTGTGCTTTGTGGCTGCACTTTATTTAATAGAAATCTTATCCCTTGGGAAGTTGGAAGTTTTACCTGTATTACGATTGTTTGAGAACTTTTTGAAGTTAACAGTCGAAATGCTCCTTTTGTATAAATCATTGCTTTTCTTTTTCCAACGCTATAAGTATATTTCGTTTATGTTAGCAGTATTGTATGGCTTCTCTGGATGTATTGTGTGTGGGCAATAGAGTTAATGTGTTTTTGTATTGGCATATTTTTAGTATGTAATGTATGTTTGGTTAATAATGAAAGAAAGTAAATTAATTACCTTTTATTCCCCGATTAATAAAAAGTAATCGCGAAAAATCTCATTTGAAAAAGCTTGGACCCTAAATTAATTGTTTGGTCAAACTTATTCTGAGCTCAAATTAGAAAAAAGGATGTACTTTGAACCGTTAATGAAGTTTGCATTAATAAGGATTCGGATAAGAAGCCTAACCATTGTTTGTTTCAGCCATAAAACCAATTTCCTTGATAAGTAAAGGTTTGGGGATGCTTATTAACTTTAAACTTAAATACTCAATTACGGATAGACGAAACAATTTTTTTCTTTTTAACCCCCGACGCAAAAATAGGGGTGTTATAAGTTTGACGTGTCTGTCTGTGTGTCTGTCCGTCTGTGGCATCATAACTCCAGAACGCATGCAGTGATTTCAATTTAGTTTTTTTTTGTATTAAAGGTGACTTATGTGCGAGTGTTCTTAGACATGTTTGATGAAAATCGGTTGAGCCGTTTAAAAGTTGTGAGGAGTGAAAGTGGGGAGAGTAACCGAATGACTGGAAATATACTTAACCTACCTATAAAAAGTATGAAATAAAAATTAAATTAAAAATTTAAAAAACCCCCGACACAAGGACTTAAGTAATTTTCCTTTAAAAAGTAAACAGAGAAACATTAGTTTACCGATAATCGCGTGGTTAAACTTAAACTACTACGAACTAGGTATGTACCACTGGTTAGATAGTTATAATAAACGCCTAACATTAGGGTGTAAGCACTCTGTGTTTTCACAATTATAAATTAAATGTTACTGTAGTTTTATTTTGCATTTTATCTTACTTTTACTGTTGGGTGGTCGGCTACAATCTTCTACAATCTAATTAAAAAAGAAAATTTTTTTTTAAAGTCACCGGTCTTTTAACTACTGAGTGTATGTAATTTATTTTTAGATAGGTACTCTAGTGTTTTACAGGTAACTAAGCGTTTGTGAATATTTATACCTACGTAAATGTTTATCGTAAATTTAAAATATAATTCTCGAATGTATAATGGCAAATAATAGAAAACTATTATTCGAGTAAAACAGTCGAGCAGCTAATGAAGAGTCATAATTCATTTATTAGGCTAACAAATTGGGCTAACAAAAAGCACTCATGAATTTATATTTTCGTATTATTAAATGTTTGACACTTGTCAGAAACTAATGTTACTTGGTTATTTATTATTAAGCAGGTTACAGACTGTGCTAGATATTTACTGTGTAATATATAGGTACTCGTACATTGGTGACATACAGATTCATATGATTTTGTATAATAATAATAAGCGCGTAGGGACGTGACGACCCCATCGCCCGCTGGAGTTTCTCCAGTGCAGTCAGTCACCGCAGGGCAGCTTGTGGCGAGCTGTTGGTGCGTAGCGACACCACGGACCTGACGGCCCCGAGAGTGCACACTGACCGTCTCTGGCCCTCCAGAGTGGACACCGGTCAGGACTCTCACCTCTGGCTTGCCTTCATTGCTGTCCAGAGTGGGGTTGCAAGAGCTACATGCTCGAGGGGTGGAAGTGAAAGATGCATAAGTCGCGAGTTGGTGCAGTTTGTCTGCGCAGAAAGTGGTGTACACCTCTCGACACCCCTAGCCACCTGCGCCGGTGTTGCGTCCCAGGCATTACGCCGCATAGTGGATGCCCATCTAGCGGCACGTCTGCCTTAATTTTCAAGATTGAGACATTTGATATGGCAGGCGCCCGCTGCCTCAATGAATAGCCCATAACTAGACCAGCAATTACCCTATCCATAGCCCTTTTTTTTTTCTTCCCATATTTGCAATAGTCCTTGCACCAGCGGGTGCTCGCTCTGTGTGTAATCCATAGTGCGGGCAGAGCGAGCGGCCGCTCGTGTACACATCACAACTCATTATTTTGTCTCACAAAGCCTCTACGTGTTGGACCCATGTCCCCACGCAAGCTTCAAAGGACCGGTCTATGAACCGTGACCAGAGACTAAAATAATAATAATAATATCTTTTTGCCACAATAAAATTACAATGTTTCTTATGGTAAGTACATACATTGAATTCAGTATTTATATACGGAAACAGGTGACAACTGTTGCCCGTGGTAGGAAAACCTGAGTTACAGGCAACAGGGCCCCACTTAAATTTAGATACACAATGGTAAAACGGTATGTAGGTACATTGATGGAATGAAATCCGCTAATGTAAGATGGAATTGTTTTGTATAAGTAGAAATATATATATATATATATATATATATTCTTCTTCAGATATATATTCTGCTTCAGTGTCATCGTAGCTTTGGGCTAGTATTTAAGGCATCATTAGCTTTATTGAATAAATAAGGGCCGAGGTAAAGGAAGTATCTTCTAGCATATTTAGATTTAATCCGTGGAGGGGTACAGACAACCCTAGGACGTCTGGTAGGATAACATGATGTAGTACTAGTTACATATGGAGTTACTAAGTGTTGCTTGAGGATAGAATTTAGGACAAACAACTGGCGAACTGTCAACACTCACAAGTGTTATAAGTCTCGAGTAGGATATGAAAAAGGCCGAAAAGTGCATATTTTCAGAACTGCTCTCTGGGCCCTTTTAAGTTTAATGAGGTAAGACTTAGGAGAACCACCCCAAACCACAATGCAGTAAGTTATGAGTGATTGACATAAAGCTTAGTAGACTGATTTCAATAGCTCGAAGTCTGCAATGTATCTTAACTGCCTGAAAATGAACATTAATTTACGGCGTCTATTGGCCGTTAACTCTATATGGTGGCGAAAGCTTAGTTGATTATCTAGCAGCACACCAAGATATTTGATCGAATCGACACGTTGAAGAATAGTGCAGTCACAATTTGTATAAGGTTGTGAATGTGGGCATGGGCAATTAGGCCTAGAACAGGTCCTTGTGATTTGAGCTTGACGCATTGAGAACGTCAAGTAACTGGTCTTATTAGCATTAAGAGTCAAAAGATTAACTCGTAGCCAGCTAAGCACTTCGATGAAACCCAATTGAGCATGTAGAAAAACATTATCCCATGACTCTCCCCTAAACACCAGAGCAGTATCGTCCGCAAAACATATTATATTGCCATTTTGTAAAGTGAGGTTTGTTAGTTCGTTAATGTAAATTAAGAATAACGTTGGACCAAGACCAATTGTATAATATAATTTAATGCATGTCGCTTAAATGGATGGTGGATGAAATGGTGTAAAAAAGTCATCGCCGAGAATACAAACGCTACTATTTCTCCCGGGGTAGCATTTTTAGGTGTGCTATATTTATATATCAATCCAGTGTATGGTGTAAAAGTCAAGCAGTAAATTGACAGTATGTACATCACATATAAGTAACTGCACTATAAAACCAATTTCGAATCAGTGATAAACTAAAAGCAACAGTGGCTATGTACCATTTGATGTTTTTTCTGCGCAGTTACGGAGTTAATTAAAAAAGTTCCAGATTGTACATAATTATTATAATAATGGGTTATCTCGAGTCCCTGCGTGCTTCGGTGAGCTCGTTAGCCGCTGGTCCCGGTTACCATACTTAATATATCAAAATAAGAGGTCTTCGCTAAAATACGTAACTTGATCGTCACATAATACGAGCCTTAACCTACTTTCTGAATTATAAATATACGGAGAAATTTAATTTTATCTAGTACAGGTAAAGGTCGTTTTACATGTGTTTGAAATTGATATGTATTGAATGTTTAGAATAGAAATATTATCCAATAAATAAATAACGTCAGATATTCGCAGGAAGTATTGAAAATAAAAATATTTGTTTTTTGTAAATGTAAAAACATAGAAAATACGCATGTTTGAATCCACGTTCAATTCATTATCCTATTGTTATTAAATTATTTGTCTCTTCATACTGCGCCAATTACAATTATCGGTCCGGGGAGCATCCTATACTACCAGCTTTCCGGCCAAAAAGCGGCTCTAAAGTTTGTTTGCTCCAACGACCATTTCCCCCGAGAGACCTTTATGTCTTTCAACAGATCTCTGTTTCCTCAAATAGCAAGTTTAGTCTGGAGTTACTAGTAAGTAGTTGATAATTTGGTATGTAGAAAATGTGAATGTGTGTGTGTTTGTGTTAAGTAAATTACTGCAGCCATCGCTTACATAATAAATGGGGGGGAGAAGCGGATAGTTAAATGGCTATAAAAATTCGCATAGATCATCCACGAGTGACCGCTTCACGCGTCCGGCGACAGGGGAAGGCTTTTCAAATCTCATTACCAACCTAACCGCATATAAAAGCAATCGACTGAGGTATTCCGAATTCTGTTAAAATGTAAAAAAAATACGCCGTTTTCATAACGACTTTATCTAGTTACGGTTAAGGGTCATTATATTTTATTAGAATTAACACGTTCGCGGACAGTAAACGCCTGTAGGCGTCATACTAATTGAACATCTATTGTGTCTCGTATACTGTCCGCAAATGTGTTAATGAGATAAACTTATTTTTTAAAATTACATGTTTAGACTTTGCATGAAAATTATGTAATTAATTTATTAGGTCTGGGCATCAATTTCAATCTAGCCGAAACACAATTATATAAAGAGAAAGATTTTCCAAAAAAGGATGTTAATAGTACTATTTTATATCTTTTTCCAATATCTCTGGATCAAAGCCTCTTAGAACAGATAAGATTAATAATCTCTCCGAGGCTGGAAAGTTATTTACATTCGCTACTTGCTCGGTCGAAAGCAAAATGACGTGCCGGAAAGAAAAGCAACCTATTAGTAGTTTTAATTAGGTAGGATTTTGAAATTATGTTTTTTCTCATATTCCCTTTATTATATCGTTATTAAACGATATACAGGAGTGTATAAATATGTGCATAAGGAATTAAAGCGTTATGTGTATGTACATGAATAGAATGGAGCGAACAGGAGGTCGGGCAAGTTTCCTGACCTCAGCGCGATTTATCTTAAAATCTAGTACAACATGCACATGCGGCGGCTTGTACAACTTTGACAATTAGTTTGGCTGGTAGCCTAACACATCTACCGCAATGGACCAGCTAGGTGAATTGGCTGAAATATAACGTACAATTGCTTAACATCCGCATTGGAGCCTTTATTATAATCAGGCCTAATTTTAATAAACACCAACAAATATAAATGGATAAAAATATAAACGAAATAATTACTGTATACCGAACGAAGGTAGAATAAGCAACGCTACGTTCTATTTAAAGTAATAAACAGCTTAAATTATGCCGGTACCCATAAAGGTTCGCCGTGGATTCCCACAATTATGGTCGGGCGTATTTTTTACTAGTCTGCGTTAACGAGTGGGTTGCAAAAACTCCAGCGACACTTTCGCCCCACGCGCCAATTAAAGTACAAATACTAATAGTGAGCGTCGCTTGGGCTCAGTGCACGATTAATGTTCACCGTACACATGTAAATCTGTCTGTGCAAACAAATGTTTTGTAAAATGTTTGCCCCCACTGGAATACAGCACCTGATAAATTATAGCTACGGGCGCTTTATGAAAATGTGAAGCGATAAAATGTTACGTCACTATTACGAAGTGAAATGTGTTCATTGACTTTTATACGGTTTAACTGACACGTAGCATCGTGCTTCGGGTTTCGCACTCTACGATCCCCCACATCCCGATACGATACAGCGGAATTAGATTTACGTCTAACTAGGCGTTGCTGCAGCTATACCTGTTTAGAATAAATATTGTTGTACGTTTTTGCTCTCCGTTTTATTAAAGCGTTTCGAGATACTCGTTATTGCGTTTGAATTTTAATATTTTTTCAGCGTAGATTTCAGTATTATATAGACTTCATTTAATAACCACTATAATTATGTTGAGTTTGAACGTCTTTACTCAGAAAGGTCGTCCCTGGTGGCAGCTAGATGTGTGTAATGAATGATTGGTATACCTAGCGCAAAATGAAGTAGTGGATTGAAAGCGAACAAAAGGAGATAATAATAATATAATATGTACAATAATAATGATAAAAGTAGCAGATTACTTTAAATCTAGATCACTTGTTTCGGCTTCCATATTCTTATTGGTAAAATTAACATTGATTCTAAAAGCATAGAGCCTATCAGCTTACACCCTTTCATCGCACATCGATAGTGCAATATCAAATGCTTACTGTAGAGGTCCAAATCTAAAATCTTGTTAGAAAGTCAAATCTGGAATTACAAGTATCAGCCAGAGCGGTTTAGTATTGCTTACGTTCTCTATGCAGTCATAGTGCTGTAGATTCTAATCCGATAAAGTTTATTTATCTAGCCAGTGCTCCGTTCCCCAGGGTTTTGAAAGCCACTGTTTGTATGTTCATCCAGGTACGGTGAATTTAGGATTGTTTCTACTACAAATGTCAAATACTGTTTAAAATTACTTTTAATAAAACATGAATTTGGAACAATATCAGAAACAACGACGAAATGAATGAAAGAGCTAATTAATTTTTAGGATGCGAAAAATGGGGTAATTCTGCTTTCAAGATACCTTATATCAAGATCTATAAAAAATAATTATAATAGGTAATAACGGTACAATAATAGTAGATTATTTTTTTTTAATAAAATTAAAAATAAAAACTTTTATTCTAAAACTTTTATTAATCAAAGTCGTCTTTTAGTTTTACTCAAAGATAACCGAGCGCCTGAAAATTCTTCCGATTAGAAATTTGAGCTCTTGAAACGATTTCGTGTACTACACCAAGTGAGATCGGTCACCGTGCAATATTAACATTCGTGTGTATGAATATACTGATTTGTATTGGTTTGGATGTTCCTATATATTATATGTATGTATTTCCAATCTTTAATATATTTATTTGTTGTTCAGTATCTGTTCTACTAACCCTCGCTTAAATTGGGGCTAGATGGCGCTGTGTGAATGTAAGTGGATAGTTATTTTTGTATAAGACGTGCTTCTGCGAGTAAGGCAGCTCAGTGTACTCTAATCATATTCATCTAATGTTACAAATAAATAAAATAAAAATAACGTTGCAGAAAACTACATAAAAGTTATGCACGTTACTCGTACATATTTCAGAAAATATTCAAAAAGAAAAACGATATATTTGGAAGAATAAACATCAATCAATCGATACAAAGATACAATACAATAAGATCCGATTACAAAATATAAAAACCGTGTTCAGTGTTTTGTCCTTATTAATGATATATATTTCGTATTTAGTTTATCCTACCATTAAACTTATTTACACAAACTACTTCTCCAATTTAGGATTGTCAACAATTAGCCATATTTCACAGTGTGTTAGTTCTTTGATAAATCCACGTAAGCCGGCAAACACGCTCATGGAGTGGTTTTTATTTACTTATCCGAGTCGCTTTGACCCTAAAACTAATTTGGGGCATAACTCAAGAGAGGTGGCAAGCGCTGAAGGGCGGCCACATACGTCACTATCAAAAGACATGACCACTCTGTCTTTTAATCTGACCCTACACACAGTTGGGGGTAGAAACTTAATTACTGGTGCTATATATTTTGCCTTTCTTCTGTCTGAAATAAGGTCTCATCACTTCGGGAATTTTATAAAAAACATTATTCGTTTTTTACCGATTACTTATGCTTATTACTTACTTCATTTATATTATATCTAAGCGTATTATGTTTCGAAATCGTAATAATAGTTGCTTAGTAGACGATAATGATGAAGTGAACATGAGCATAACATCATTAGCATGTCTTACGCCCTTAATAATATCTCCTGTATGTTATTGTTTGTTGTATATAAGATATAAGTGAGGCTTAATTACCAAGTAATCGTCGTATGTTATCTACAATTCAGTTCTCATATATCAATTATTACTGTTTATCCTTTAAATTCTAAGTAGAATGTAGCCTCATTTCGTTACTACTAACACATATCTAGCGGGTAAGCTCCATTTATACTCCAATTATTTCGTACAGCCTAAAACTAGGCCAACACAAAATAGCCTAACTGAACGAATTACTTAACACTGATGCGCGATAATCGTTTTTTTAATTAAGCACAAAAATATGGATCTGGAAAAGGCGAAATATATTTAAGATAACAATTTAAAGAAAATAAGTGGGAACATTACTGCAAAGAGGCGGTAAAAGGGCGGACGGCGCATAAGTCACTGTCACAGCCCATGTCGCCAACACTTTTTTTTGTGTTATTTTGCGGCGTTTGTGCTGCAACAATGATTAAAGATAATACCATATCAGTTCTTTACGGTTGGATCTTTGTGGGAACCTTTTAACGATATTAAATAATTTAATCTGTGGTAGCTTAGTCATTAACAGATGTGGTAGGTGTGCATTATCATGTGTAACCGTGCTTATAATAATAATAAAATAATAAATAAATATCCACTGACATTCACACAGCGCCATCTAGCCCCAAGTTAAGCGTTAAGCCTGTATTATGGGTACTAAACAACGGATAAACATACATATATACATTTTTTTTTGTGTAAATACATACTATTACACATAGAAACACCAGACCATTACAAACAGAGATGTTCATGCACACAAATGTTTGTACTGCCCGGGAATCGAACCCGGAACCCTTGGTGTTGCGGCCGACCTCTCAACCGCAACACCAAATGGGTCGTCGCTACACAAACATAACATAACATTATAAGAATAATGTTTGTGAATTGAAATATATTTCAGGACAAACATTAATATTTCTTTTTTATATAATTAAAAGAAAAAATGATATGGTTTGAACAAACTGTTAACACAGGGGCTTCACATAGTGTGAGGATTAATCGGGGATCACGACTGAAAAAAATATTTTTTCAAATGAGAACTTTACGTACTTCAATAAAAACTTACTTGCTCAGGCTTGGAGAAGCGTAGAACATTTCTGAGTCACTGCTGATACTAGTCGATTCTATCAAAGCTCAGTGTAAGCTAGGGGTCATTACATCGTCCTCGTCATGTTTCGTCATAGAGCAATCAATCTTCTACTCAAGTGATAAGACTCACTATGTTAATAACAGGAAAAAATAAATATACCCTTTGTAAATATATGCATAGAAATAGTCGGCTATTACATATCGGTTTATCAACAGACATGTTTATGCACACAAAATGTGTTTTGTCTGGGTATCGAACCCGGAACCCTACTTGTAATAGCCGACTTCTCAACGATTACACCACATGGGTCGTCAAACATGCATGATACCACAGATTAAATAATATATATGATACGTATGTTTCAAGTTGAGGCACGCCAATTTACGTTCTCTTTTGAGACATAAACTGTAACACAATATAGACGTAACGGCGATTTATTCCCATTAGTAACTTGTCAGAAACAAACTTCCTATTGAAAGTTTTGGAAATGTTTTCAATTAACGGGCGACTCTAATTTTATTCTAAATCCTTGTGGATCGCCAACGAGTGGTACTAATGGGAAATAAACGAGGAACATTTACGGCACAGTGAGACGAGAGAGTGACTATACTTACACATGTCTGTATAAATATATATGTTATAATTTCAGCAAAACTCTGAGTGAGTGTACTTTTAAAGCCTCAGCCAATGACTCTCTTCGTCGAAGGATTTCGGACCGTTATCCGCCATGTTGATCCGATCCGTGTTGATGGATGGCCAGAGCTTTGTTTCTTGTTGGGCATCATGTTCCAGGGCGATTGGTTAGGTTGCCTTGACTCCCAAAAGTTATCTTTCTCTTTAAAGTATCGTAGTAGACTGCGATACTGCTGGACATTGGACTTCCTCATTTAGTGCCAGTTATCCCGGTCCACTGCTTTCTTCATTGAGCCTACACCAGTAACCTTTCCAAAGTCGTTGGTCACCACTTACCGGACCCCAAGTCCATAAAACCGGGACTGGGATCCCTTACGAAAAAATTGAAGTGTTAACTACTACACCACGGGTTCTGTGTTCGATACAGGAATAGGTAAATTATCAAGTGCAATTTTAGGGAACTGAGTGCACTGTCAGGAATTAGACACAAATCCGCTTATGTCTGCTAAAAGAGCAGTATGCCATTGCATTCTTCATTTGCAATCAAAATATAAGTGCCATTGCCATCTTTTTACAATAACCTACATGCTTCGTTTTGTCTTTCCTTGGAATAACACGTATTCTATTTCTTATTTAAAAAAAAAGTATTCATGTAAAACAGCTTGTATTTCATGAATAATAATAAATGTATTAATACAAGGACAAAGAACAAAAAAACGCGATTCGTAACTTTATTTGCGGGTCGAACGACGGCCGCGGGAGGCTTAGTCCAAATGCCTTCATTTTTGCAAAATGTTTTAATTAAAATATAAATGTGTAAACACGGGATGGTAATGACATCTAATAAGGTTGACAACCATGGCTAACGAGTCGGGCAAAAACGAATTTTATGTATATTGTTCCGTGTTATCATAATATTGCGGCATCGGTTTCAACGAGCTCCATTATCAATATACATTTCACATTTGAGAGTTTGCCGAGCGAGTCTAAAGAAAATGCGATACATGCTGCGGACGAAATTTAGATTGATTGATATCATTATCATTCTGACAACGGTTATCGGCTACCAATATATTTCGGGAAGTATCGTAATTACTGATTCGTGTTTCGGAATTTTGGTTTTTGTTATGAAACATCGATTATATTTAATGGAAACCCTGGGGGCGATTGCGCCTGCGTTGTCATCTATCAGTTTTCTTTTTAATCGGTATGTACATTGCTCGCAATCAAAATATTTTTTAATTCAAGAAGACATTTAAATTATTTAAAAACTTTATTTGATATTATATGTAAAAGATATTACTTTTATTTTTGATTGATCGTAAAAAGTAATTCTGTTATTTGAGGCCGAGGAAAGATTTATGAATATGACTTAAAATAGAAATGTGAATTTACTGTCTTTAGTTATTGTATCAGTTCCCTACAACACTGCATCTCTCATGGCAAGCTTGTCACTAACCTCAAACTTGTCAAAGCTTATTAATTTAATAATATCATAATTTTCCATGTTAGGCTACTCAATCCATTAAAAAAGTTATGAAGACTGAGATGTCTGCTCGTTCTGAATGGTTTGGGAATCAAACCTGCAACTAACTCTACATATTGTGGTCGTTGCTCTACCCAGTAAAAGTTTTTTTCTAATTATAAGAATCGGTAAACTGTCATAATTACAAGCCACAGTTTTTACAAACGTATTCCGGCGCGGAATAAAACTGGGTTGACGTAAGTTCGGGAAGTCCGCCTTTTTGAGGGTGGACGTGCAAAGCTTTTATTTTGCGCTGAGCTATTGTTGCGAGAATACAGAGCTTGGAGTCGCGAACGACTCTGAATGTTAATCAAGCGATGAAGGGAGAGGACGATGTCCATCAGTTATTCATGTCATAACGATGTCTCCCTTAAAACTCTTTAAGCGCCCTCCCGACCGTGCCTTTACTTTGACGCCTAAATTGTGTTGTCGGGTAACTAGTTCCTTATTTGTTCTGTGTATTTTCGTCACGCAAACTCAGTAATTATTCAAATGTAAATTTAATAAAAGTATTTGTGATAGCTATAACTGTCAAACAACGATACAGTGACCACATCTCGCACACTTACAAAACAACTGTTGGTAACAGCATATTCTACTTTGTGGACTTTAACAACTAAGTTGTTCCCACTGTAGGAGAACTCACCACACTGGTTTATAACTATCGAGATTGGAAATGTATTTCAGAATACAACTTCAAATTGTTAAGTTAACTGGTAATATTCCTTAGTTTGGATATTATCAAGATATTTTTGATGTTACATTAGTTTTACATTTTGTGCGTATGATTTGAGTTAAGATTTCTAATATTACGTAATGGATTTTACGGTGGTCTAGTAGGGATTTTGCCGTGTGGTGACGGCAGAGTAGAATACGATTGTCACCACCCCTACTCTTCCTAGGGTGTCGTAGAAGGCGACAGAGGGAAAATTTCGACCAAGTGATGGGCAGCAGCATCACTTAGGTACTGGCGTATCTCTGCGCTCACCAACCCGCCTGCCAAGCGTGGTGAGTATGGCATTTACCCCCTATGAAAGACGCAGTCAAATCATTAGGGGAGGCCTTCGTTCAGCCTTGGATATAATTAGGCTGTAATGATGATGATGAGTAGGGATTTGAAATATTAGTATGAATATCTTAGGATAGATTTAAAAGTAAAAAATAAAAATAAAACTGCATTCAGCAATAATAATTGACGAATATAATGTTTGTACTTTTTGTGGGCTTTTCTAAGTTATCGATAACTACGGAGACAGGTAATTGGCTCAGTATTTTATGTAGGTGTTGGCTATTTAACCTGTAATAATATTTGCTCGAAGTCGACTAAAAAAATTCACAGGCTCATTCTTGTTTCAGGCTGGGTAATAACGTAGTGTGAAAAAAGCATTATACATTATTTATTAACACCTACTTACTACCTCCCGCCACAGTGACTGATAGTTACCAAAACTTCGGTATTATTTATTAATATCTTACTAAATCTGAATAAGTTTTATTCACATTCACACACCCAAACACTTCTACAACATTTCCAATCTATACAATTTATAACAACACGACCCGGTACATAACATATTTATAAGCTCCTTTTTAAATGTTTTTGGAGATCATGCACACATAAAAACATAAGGTAAATTTCTTACGTTTTTATTTGGAGATACCTATTAGTCTACCCTGGTAATTACGTGTCTCCATCTGGGCCTCACGAGACATGGTTAATCTAATGTGAGGTCCATAAGAATTGGTTCACTTTTCCTTTTTGTAATATATATTAGGAAACTATGTGAAATAAAGTTCTTATTATTTTTATGCATGATTTTCAAATCAGCAGCTAAACGCAATACTATATGCTTAAAATATTTTGGTACCAATTGTACGTAATATCAGGCAAGCGGTCGGGAATGGAGACAGTAGGTACTAGCCCGGGGGAAGATTTGTGTTGTGCGCGCGACTACAATGACGTCGTAAACCTACATACATACGTTTTTTTCATATAAAAACAAGTTTCCTGCAGTGAAAAGTATAACTCCGGTATAATATCACGGCGTATTGTGAAACTTTTATTATGTATAGAAGGTGCTTTGGATACATAGGGTGCTTTGCAGGTAGCGTACAAAGTGTGTATTATCTCTTAGTTTATATTATTTTCTTACATGGTTGCGGTTTATATACTATCAATTATGTAGTAAATATCTGATTCTTTGATCGAGTATCATTCAAAATATGTGCTTAATTTCAGAATGTTACTAACAGCACACAGTCGTTATTGAGATTTATTTTTTTTAAACTTACGCATTTAAATATTTTCTTTTTATGTATTTTTAACATTGTTTCAATCAATGGATATATAGGTAGATATAATGGATAGGTTCAAGATTTTTATTGTTTTTAAACTGTTGGTAAAAATCCAAATATGTTGACACCTATATACTTAGTCAGCCCCGTAATATTTTAAAGAGATCTGTACTAGGCATTATTTATGTGCAAAGTATTGTAGAATACTATATTTGGGAACAATGAGGATTTTTTTATTTAAATTTATTGTACAAGGTTGGTTAATACAACTAAACTACTTGGAATCAAACTCCGTAGATTCCAAGACTAGAATAGTGGTCACCCAAATTAATCTCGGAAACGGGGTATTAAAATAAGTTTATAAAGTTTATCGCTTAAAAACTTTTATCGTTAAAGTTTTTACTCGTCGGCATTGAGATACTGTTGAGTGTATGAGGTAGAAGCGTAGTCTATCTAAAACATAATTTATTATATATTTTTATCCTTCAGACGGGTACCACAGATAAAATAAATCAGAGACGTTTTCTAGACTGGTGCCCGCTTACGCTAATTCCATTAACTTTATTTTAACGATATTATCTACTAAGATAACTGGAAAATATAATTTGTTCAAAATGATCATAGGTCCAGATTTATCTTTATTTCATGAATTCAGTATTATAACAAAAATATCCTTTCCTGTGAAAGAATTGAAAAGGTTTCAGATGGAAAGGGTATAAATTGAAGTCTATTTTTCTCTAAGGTAAGGGGTCTCAGAATGCAAATATTAGGAGCCAGGTTGCCCAGTGGCGTGCACAGCGATTATGAGTAGGGTATGCAAAGTGAGTGACAGTAATCGCAAAAATAATAAATAAATTACTTTTTTGTCAAATTGAGTGTTGTTGATGACAGGTTTCAAATCTGTAGACGCACAGGGTATGCACTGCTTATTTGCATATATATTTATATATATTTGCCGAAATACGAATGAATGAAGCTCCGGGTTTCTTGTCAACACGCCCTGGACCTGTACGAGGGATTACTGTGTTCCTCAAACGTAGAGTTATTAGTTTGTACAGCAGTAAATATTTTGACCCATTTAGTGAAATGGTTGAGATGTCGGGTACTACACCAAAGAGCGTTCTGGGTTCCATCCTCGAGCAGTACAAACATTTGTATTGGTCTGGGTGTTTCTATATATAGTATGCATGTATTTAAAAAAAATATATATAAGCATGTTTATGTGTTGTGTAGTACCATAGAAATATGACTAAAGCATGGAATCCGGGCTAAAATAGCGATTAAAAACGTATACCTGATGCTCTCACTCCTTACACGATTTTGCGTAGGCGAAAATGAGACAGCAAACTGAACATTGTTCTCATAATTAGCAGGTCGTCACATCTGTCAGTGGACTCAATACAATGTTATGTCATTGGACTTATTTAGCATACTACTAAATTCAAAATCACATTTTGACGTGTATTCTTAAAGATTGTTAAAAACAGTTTGACACCTTGCTCACATGGCCGGATTATAGTACTGTCAGTGGTTTGGCGGCTCCTGATTATAAGAAAAATATATTCTGTATAATTTACGCTCAGATAGTGATTTATCTTTATGTGTGCTCGTTTCTTATGAAGTGTTTTAGGTCATAAAAACATGTCTTGTGTAATTGACGGCTGTTGTTCACATTCGGGAAGAAAAGACAGCAGTGGTGAAAAGATTCACTTTCGTTCGTGAGATTTTGGTTAATTTATATAAAATAAATCAGGAAATGTGTGTAAACTATAATATAAATGTTTCTTACTTAAAGTTGTACTTTTCAAATAAAAGCCAAAACAGTATTTGTCTACGTTTTCTCAAAAATCAATTAAATTTTCTAGGTAAACTTTCAACTAGTGATGTGGCTTTTACATATCGATATTTTAGTTAGGTTTTCCGGCGAAGCAACATCATCAGATATTTTAAGGTATATTATAATATTACACCCGAGACCCGACTGGAACTGGAAGACCCACAGCAGGATCTGTGCCAAGCACTCCTGCCCCGACAATTATTAGCACAATGTTTTTTTTTCTAAAAGGAGATTAAAATTTGATGCTGTACCTTCATTAAATTTGTCCGAAGCTGTTTCAATTCGGTATTCTATACCATCTGTAATAAAATACTAAACCTTTTTTTATATAAAGCGCACCTTATTTTATATGTCGTTTTATTACTCACTGTTGTTTACTTGGAATATTGTATTTTTAAATAAACTGAAACCAATAAATATTAGGTAAATTTATAATAGTGAGCAATGACGTCACATATCAATAATCTCATACAAAATATATGGAAACGTTCCTTTTACGTCATAAACTTTGAACCACTGGATGTATAATAAGATCCATCAAATAGTGGAGATATACAGTTATTTTTGAGGTATGTAATGTGATGATGCTAGATCACTTATACCTGGTAATTTTACAGTGCCCACATCCCGAAATACAAAAGTGCATAGCACTCTTATTTAACAGGACGATATATAGCACTGCGGTAGTACCTACCTAGATGACTCAGTATCGAGTCTTCACATAGTAAATCTGTTTTTAAATTTTATCCTTAAGAGAAACCCCGAGCATAGCCCCCTCCATTGACCGTTGAGTGACATAACTAGTTAACCAGTTTCGTAGTCCGTGTCAATGTCTCACCTGTGCATGTTGGTACCTGAAGGACGCATTGCTCAGACTTTTGTTTTTAAGCACTACGGAATCGTCGACGTGAAGACCTGACGTAACTTGTCAAATGCCGCCCAGCCCAACTGATACCTCCTAGCTTCCCTCACGAAGTTGTTATGGCCAAGTTGAATAGTTTGGTCTAAGGAAACATATTCTTGCACAACTTCGAGAAGTAATCCCCGTGAGAATTGAACCCACGACCAATCAATATCGAAAGCCAAATATTTAGTACCTACGCTAGAGCACATTATCAGTATTTTCAGAACTACCATAATTATCGATAAATTATAATCATTCATTCCATCACTCAATCAGCAAATTCATCAATCAAGTTGTGACAACGTACCAGTAATGAAACGACCCGTAACACATATCTCTTTCTTACCCACTATTACCCACACCTTAAGGAAATAATAATAATAATGAAATCATTTATTTGCAAGAATATGGTTACAATTTGGTGTTCATTTCAATACAATTCCAACATACTCAGTCGAAAATTCGACGTGCAAAAGTTTTAGTAGAAAATGTATATAACTGTCTTAATTTTTTTACATGAATAATAATTTATTTAAAATTTTAAACATTCATATCTAATATTATATCAATTCATATTTTTTTTATTATTTAAAACCATTTATTTGATTTAAATCATGATGTCAAGAATTAATATTATATAATTTATGTCAAATCCTATCTTTAAAAAAATCGTCAATTTTATAATACATTTTATCAATAAGAAACTTATGTAAACTATGTTTAAATTATTATTATTAAAAGGAAAAAAGGAATGAAGATATGAAGTGCAGTTGTTATTTTAGTCATCCTTCCATGTATTTATGGTTCCTAGTGTAGTACCCATACTAAAGGCTTCACGCTTAATTTAGGGTACGATGGCGCTGCGTGAATATCAATCATATTGTTTTCCTGATTGATAAAAAATATTTTTCAGATTGATTTTTGTTACTAATGTAACAAAAATCTCATTTTAATGGCATTAAAACCCTTTAAATAGTAATAGTAGGAATCTCACTAGTGATATTTTTACAAAACCGCTCTTATTTACATCTCATCCATGCACAAAATTATGAGTAATACGACTGTTTAGTGCCTCTGTCGATCATTGTGCTGTGGTAGTGTGACGAAATATAACCTGATCCTGATTGGTGGGTGCTAATTGCCAATTGTTGGGTGGTGGTAGTTCACTACCCCTAAAATGAGCCGGGGCAAAACGGCTTAACGTGTCTTCTAAAGTACGGAGGAACTTGAGATTAACCTTTAGCTATAGATCAATAGCAATTTATACACCCCCAATGGCCAAGCTTTGCGGGAAGCCCTGCATTGGTCCGTTATATGCTGATGATTATGATGCTTATTGCATGCTCGTACATTGTTCAAATCCACATTTATTTTACAGTCTATAAACTCAAAGTACATAGACGTGATTATCGGAATTGATTTTCCACAGTGTTATTATTTTGTCTCTATGGCTGAAAACCCAATCATGCGTTCGTTCATGAACTTTTGTGTAGAATCGAAATGGCACCGGAATCATGACAATGGCCGTATGACGGAATTGTAAAATGATAAAGGCTATGATAGGAAGAGCGAGTCGCCTTTTTAAATAAAATACGTACATGTTACTCGTATCATGTTACTCTCATTTTAAATTCAAAAAATGTAATACCTTTGTTGTAAAAAGATATTTAAAAACATTAAATTATTTATGAGGTGATTCGGAATAGTCTAGATTAAAAAAATATCCTTTACTATCAATTGCACATCATTTCGAAGTGACATAGGTTATTTATTTCCCCCAAAAATTAAGAGGGTTCCTTGTTGAAGTTGGATTTGCAAAGTAATACTGAGAAAAAAGCTTGAAAGAAAAAAATTCTACTGTCTTAAAAATCAGGGATTGAGATATGTATGTTTCCAGGGAAAAGTTTTAAGCCTCAATTATATCTATAAATAGACAGTAACAAATATTTTTTTTCTAGAAAAGTCTTAAAGACTATTTTTGTATGAGTAATATATTTCAAATATGTTTACTGCCCAAATAAGTAGGAATGGAAAAGCAAGTGTTGATAAAAAAGGTTGACAGGTTATTGTCCTCGGGTCGCTAGGGTAATTTCTAAGGATACTTAACGGTTTAAGTACTTAAATGCGATGCAGAATTTGTTTAATTCCAAGCCAACCTCATGAAATCTTTTTCTAACCACTATTTTGTTACGCATATAACTAGAACTCTCTTGACGTCATCGCACCAACGCACGTGACGTCAAGAGAGTTGCTGGGGTGAAATGGATGGAAGTAGCCCAAGACCGCGATAAATGGAATAATATGAAGGAGGCCTACACCTTACAGGTAGAATAAGGGCTGAGAGAAGAAGAAGAAGAATAACTAGAACTTTAAAAATTATGCCTTGATCTTATCTGTTTATATTAAGATTCCGATCACATATATAATAACATAAATAAATATCCACAGACATTTACACAGCGCCATCTAGTCTCAAGTTAAGCGTGAAACCTGTATTATGGGTACTAAACAACGGATGAATATACATATATACATTTTTTTTGTAAATACATAGATATTATACATAGAAAACACCCAGACCATTACAAACAGACATGTTCATGCACACAAATGTTTGTACTGCCCGGGGATCAAACCCTTGGTGTTGCAGCCGACCTCTCAACCGCAACACCAAATGGGTCGTCAAAATATATATTATTAGACATTTTAAAGACACTTAAAGTAATATCATGAGTATTTTCAATTTACAAAGCAACGATAAAACTGGATCTAGAAACATAAAATGTTGCCCAAGGGTTCGTAGCTAGGCACTAAGAAAGGATTTATAGGAAGTCCCCTAAGAGGGTGAAATGGTGTGTAGCGTTTCGTATGAATATTTGGTCCAACTATGAGTACTACGAGTAAATTCATGTGCAAGCGCTTAGTTCGAAACATTAAATACCTAATTGTGATTTAGTTTTAATTTGATTTGTTTTATAACCAATTATTGGCAAAGGGTTGAAAAGTTCCGTCCGGTGTGAAAAGGGGAACCCTTTACGTTTACCGTTGGGTTAGTTTGAACGAACTTTTCTAATTGGTACAAGTAGAATATTTCTGAAAGACGATTTGCTCATCATATGCATTTACGAGCGCGATGGCTAGTATTTGTTTAATTAATAAGTGTGACAGAATATTCGAAACTACGTCATAATAATAATATATTGAGTCATATAAACACACATAATCCGGCCTCAAATCCTAGACGATTATATTGAACAGATAAGAGTGCAGTCTAGTAGTAGAATTAGCGTCTGATATGACGTTAAAAATATTTTTACTTCACTTATAGAATGCGCTCTCGATTTCACTTCGCCCCCAGTCCCTTATTTTCTCCAATATTGTTTGAATAAATAAAATAAAACGGCGAGGAATCTCATTTTATTTCAATCTTGATGGAAAACACCATAATAATAAGCGCTTCACCGAACAACCTACAAGACGTGGCATAATTGAATAAAACGGTTTGCCTGGCCGCATTGTCTTCAACGCGAAAATGTATTATTAAAGGGCGAATATTTTTAAACATTTCTAAAGTACGGAAACGCGGTAAGTTGACACATGTAATCTTATACTCGTCCTTTGTAAGATTATACGTGTCAGTGTGCACCCACGTTTATCTTAGGGTAATGGGCCAAAATCCCACATTGAAAAAAGTTCCCACGTGGTTACGGGACGTCACATTAATAAAAAAACGTGTAATTCATACGCTGAACTTCTAACTGAGCAGAATGGGATTTAGGATTTGAAAATATCACATTGTTCAGATTAACAGGGCCACTGGCAGAACAATGACAACCAAAGAGAAAAATGCTACTGAACTGAAAAGATTTAGGGTTCGTATTATATTTAAACGATAGGGAATTGTGACGTGTTGCAATCATATGTCTATTTGGGAGTATTAGTAGCAGAAACATGGACTCTGAGAGAGCGTGAGAAGAGGAAAATAGATGATCTTTAAAGTGTAGGAGGAGAATATTAAAGATCCCATGGACAGCCTACCAGACTAACGAATCCATACTCCAGGAGCTCGGTATCAAGCAGCGGGTGTTGTCCATTTTTCAGGCTCGGATTTTGAGTTTCTTTGGGCATTCGTCGAGGCGCAGTAATAATTCCGTGGAGCGCCTGGTGGTTCAGGAACAAATTGAAGGCACAAGCACGCAGCAGAGCACCAATGCGCTGGACCAACCAGGTCAAGGCAGCAGTCGGGAGCCCCCTATACCAGTGCACTAGACAGGCGGCGCTGAGAGCGGAGTGGCGGAACATTGTCAAGCGTGCCACTCAACCTTTCTTTCCCAATGACCACGACCACTCTGCCAAGAGTGCTCACGACTACATAGAGAATTATATTGTAGCGTAGGCAACGAAGGTACAGTAGCGTAGGACTACTATTCACAAGGTGGTAAAATGAGTCTAAACTTTGCGGATTTCAGCTGAAATTACTTTATCCGGTTAAAATAGAAGTTTGGGAAGGCCTATGATGGTAATGGATATCTTCTAGCTAAACTTTATTTAATTTGATGATGAAATAGATGATCTCTTTGACGTATTTTAAATCTAAATTTCAATGTTATTCACATGTAAAATTATGGTTAAGGTCAATTCAAAGTACCTTTCTGTTGAAAACTGTTTATTTGATAATTTTGACATCATACGCTTTATTTCTTAAGAGCACTTAATGAACCTCATTTCTTTACTATTTCAAGGCAAGCCTTTCGGGCTACAGTGGGTAGGTATAGTAAACCAATACAGACCATGTTTGAATGAAGCATTTATAACTAGAAAGTTTGAAAAAATGAAAAGCTTTATTATATAATTAACAACTTCATTTTTAATGGTACATTGAATCCTTGCATCAATAAGTAATATCATTTTAAATATTGGTTCTTATGTATCAAGGTTAGTCTTCACGTCTTAAATTGGTTAAATTATTGTGTGCAGTAATAGCATATTGAGAAAAAAACTTATAACGGTATTTTATATATTTTTAAATTTATTTTTGGACAGTTCATAAGACTTACACTTACTACATTGAAAATAAACATTTGTAAGGGATACAAAGAAGTAGTGAAGCCTCAATTACAAACTGCTATGCAAGCACGGCTGACATGGAAGCAGTTTTGCAAATTGAAGATAACAGAATTACAATGTAATGATAAAAATATACTTAAAAATACTATTTTAAAGTGAGTAAAGTATAGGTTACAAATAAGTGTGCAAGTGAAAACAAGATAATAAGGTAATATATAATAAATAATAAATAAATAAAATATCTCTGACAATCACACAGCGCCATCTAGCCCAAGTTAAGCGTAAAGCCTGTATTATGGGTACTAAACAACGGATAAACATACATGTATACATTTTTTTTTGTAAATACAACATATATACATAGAAAACACCCAGACCATACAAACAGACATGTTCATGCACACAAATGTTTGTACTGCCGGGGATCGAACCCGTAAAAAACAAACGTTTTAGTATTCATATTAATTTACTATTATTAATAATTATTCCTATGAACATGGTTCGGTTGATGGCTCCAAACTAACCTCTCACTCACTTATTACTCTCGCCATAACAGTTCGGTTATTGGTGAAGTTGAGTTCCAAACTAAAATTACACAGTGAATTAATGGGTTCTATAACTTAATTATGAAATTAGAGGTTCACCGCCACTTGTACTACATACACTACACTGTGATCCGTTCTTCCCGATGACTGGTGTATTAAAGGTGCCATTATAATCTTTTGCCTATGTGTATATTATTCTATACTTTTAAATATTTATCTTTCTTATCACCAGGAGGCAACAGCCTATTTTTATGTTATATTCATCATCATCAGTTCATTAAACGTCCACACCGAGGGGCACGAGCTTACCCGTATACGGTGATTAGGCTTAGTCATCCACGCGGGTCAGTGCGGATTGGACGACTTCACGCACAAACTTTGAATCTCTTCGCAGATGTGCGCAGGTTTCCTCACAATGTTTTCCTTCACCGTAAGAGCGTCGGATAACGTACATATATTTTCGAAAATTTGAAAATACAATGGTACGTGGCGGGATTTGAACTACAGCCCTCCCGGTAGGAGGGCAACAGTTTACACCATTGAGCCACCGACGCTTATATTTTATATTGCTCAAAATCTAATAATGATTGCCTTCAATAACACAGTATTTTTTATACCATATCCTTTTCACTATACTTGATTATTTTAATCAGAACATTATTCAGCCAGATGCAATTTTCACTAGTCCAGTGTAGATTTTGAAGCGAATAACAGCGAAAAGTCAATTCGAAACAAACAATAATTAGATAAAACTAGTTGCTTTTCATGTACCCATAACAAACGCACCTATGAGAACGTGAAATCGTTAACAGATGTCCTGCGTCCGGGATGTAATCATGTAATGCTTGAGTGAACATTTGTATTAGGCTGAATTTATGTGCGATGCGGTGCGATATATCATGCCCCTGTAGCACTGTCGTGCGCGTTTTGTGCTATTGAGGGCGAACTCAATTCTTACTGTCCAAGGTGGTAGGTAATATTCACCAGTTATCGTTTGACGAGGGAATGTAGTAAAGGGCACCTCTTGCAACGATGACACGGTCCGCCACTCTTGTGATTGATCGTGCTCTGCTGGCTCCCAATTAAACTTGTCCACTACACTGGCTGACGTAAAATTCACCAAGATAAATTGGACATCAAACATTTGAACGTCAACTACGTGACGTGGCAGTGCGTTTGAAATCATTCGTGTACGTGCCGTGAATAGTGCATATTTGCAATTATACACGTGATAAATGAATGAACACAGAGTTGTTTAAACGATGTTGATTGCCAGTAATGTTATAATTGGTTAGTTAAAGTTCTAATGTAAAAAGAATACGAGAAGACTTTTATCCCTTTAAGCGCTCTACAGACAAAAATATAGTTTTTATTGTGGTAGAACCACCTGGACCGTTGTTACAAATTCAAAATATTATGTTTACTATTATCGTTTTGGTAATGCAATTATTACTCTTGGTTCGTAGGTCCTTGGAAGTTGTGGTTTTGAACTTTGTAGTATTCTAGAAATTTAATGGTTTGAAAAATATATTTGAAGTATGAAAAAGTAAATAAACCATATAAAACTATGTTAAATACTTAGAGTCGTATACTCGAAGTTTTGTTATGTGTTACTGAACAGTTGAAAACTGTAAATACTGACAATTGTATGAATATAGTAGAGTTAATCGAATTAGCTTCGCTTAATATGCTAGCTGACCCGAATTATGCCAAACCATGTGAAAATGAAACTATCTAGATCTTCCGCGGGAAAGCTTAACTTTCCCTCAGTTTAAACATGGAAGAAAAATATGAACAGCATGAAACAGTGAGCATCTGAATTCCAGCTGTACATGCCAAGAGGGAAGGCTTTTATCGAAATTAGAAGGAAAAGATCTGAAAATGTAAATATAAAAGGCTTTTTCTTTTATTAAAAATAAATAATTTCATTTGCTGTTTACAAACTGAATTATAATAGCTTTTTTAATTTAGATTTTTGGATTCGAGTTGGTGAAACTTAATTGAAAAATTACAGATATTCCAAATAATTCTGCATGATGTCACAAGGCAAATCTGAATTGAAATTGAAAAATGCTTTATTCAAATAAATCTTTACAGATACTTTTGAATGTCAAAACAGTAATATATTTTTTTATTAAATCTAATGAATCTACCACCGGTTCGGAATGCTGCCATCCAACGAGAAGATCCGGCAAGAAACTCGTGGTTACTTTTTCAATGTGATGTGTATATGAGATCATACATTTTATAAAGAAAAATGTGCAAGTTGTGATGGTCGAATTGAGTCAGTACTCTCCTACGTTACGATGAAATTGTATTAATCGATTGTTTAATCCATTGAGTTAAGTAGCTTAAATCCTAATGCCCTGGTTCTAGTGGGCTCAAGTACCGGGTCTAACTATAGGGTAAGTTTATGTCCGGACGAATAAATAATAAATAAGTGAGTACCTTTTAGGCTTCATTTGGTAGCAACTAACCTTCGTTCGGTAATTGGATGGTTATAGTAATACCCATGACCTGGTTATCTTGGAACTAGTTGTTTGATTTATATTCATAAACTGTATTTAAACAGATACAGGAAAATAAATGGGAAAATAAGAAAAAGACAAATTTATATTTTGTTAATTTATGATACTAATAAATTTACTTTGGGTGCTTATTGGAATCCTTGAAAGAAATTCTAACATTAATCATAAGTTACAGTAAACGTCAAATGAAGTGAAGTACAAAACCGCATACCGATTTTATTCCCACCAAAAGCCAGGAAAATTTAACATTGTCCACTGCGCAGTACTTTAATAAAAGCGCGTGACGTAAGACGCGAATTACACATCCCGACAGTGCAAGCCGTATAAGAATAAGTACAGTACACTTGATAATATTTTTGCGCGCAATTTGAGCATGGTTTAGTTTAAAAGCGTGTGCGTCTTTGGAGGCGTAATGGCGCCCGCGGGAGCCGCGTTCGCTCCGACCGCGGCATAAACACAGAGCAATTTTAAGTTTTGGCGTGCGACTCCGTAGCTGAAGCGGAGCGACGAACACGTTGTTTATGGTACACCGTAATTGTCTGTGATTTATCGCGTGATTGCGACTTGCACCTGACTGGGGATATGTAAATCTTAATTATCAGCATCGGCTGTTCAAACTTTCAACAGAAGGCGGTTTGTTAAAATAGAAAGATTGTCATTAAGACAAATCATCTGTCTTGGTGGTGGTTTACCACATTTTTAATAATATAATAGTAATTTCCAGTAAATTTTCATTTCTATAGTTTATTTTTACTGAGTTATTAAATATCTGTAAAATTCATAACATAGGTAGTCATGTAAAATTTTAACTTGGTAATGCTGTGGATCATGTAGATTTTTCTGCCGCCTTATTATTATTATAATTTATTTAACATGAACCCGCTAAGATGCCTTAATGTGTCTTATTAATCAGTTAGCCTATAACCTCCCACTACAAGAGCCATAGGTACAATATTACTTTGAAGTTTTAGCCATACGCACAATGCGGAACAAATTGGTGATTACTGTTGCTGTCTACCTATGACAGCTTTCAAAGGGCATCTGAACTTCATATTTTCTCCACCCTCTGCATAGGGGACTATCTGATACCAAATGTCTACGCGACCATAGTCCTTCCTTACCAAGTTGAATGGAAGCCAACTCTCAACTGCGCCGTATTAATCACATAAAATTCCAAATTGGGCAGAGGTAATGTAACAATACCGATGGGCTGTTATGTACATTGTCACAAAATGCCCCTCAACATTTTATTTGTCTAGTAATTATGATTGTGGTTTCGTATAATTGGGAAAGTTCGTGAAAATGTCATTGTTTGTGATGCAGTAGGGTTTTGATAGTGGTCGCAATTTGTTATGAATTTAACAAAGAGATATTCGCTGTGAATGTCCATTTTTTCCCCCGTCATATTGCAATTATGGCAATAAATGTAATATAGATATGTATTGTGTGCCTAGATTGGAGTTAAGTATCTTGGTTAGGTCAATAATAAAGTATTTATAATATGAATGACGTAGGTGCTTAATTTTACGCCCTACTACAATAACGTAATCTAAATTTGAACAGTTCAGTAGTATAACTTTATAGGTACACTACATTATATAAACTATGAATACACCTAAAGGTTAAGTACAAAACAATGTACATCATAAGTCTGTCACTACAGTATTATATACATAAGACGTACTTAAAATAAAAAATTAAATTCAATACAAGCGTTTAATATAAAAAGTGAAACGGACAACTAGTACCCTCAACTGATGCTAAGTGCCTTAATAATCACAAATGGCATGTTAATATTGTTGGAAAATGCCTGCCCTGCGTCCGACACCGAGACGACAATGTGAGATCGCTTGCACCAGTTTTTCACTAGCTACAATGACTACTTGATTCACAAAAGTGGATAACATAATTATACGGGACAATATTAATCATAGTAAATAATCGCTGTTTATAGTCGTTTACGTATAGCTGCCCCTTAAAGAGCGAATGCATGATTGTGCTCCGTGAGACGGCTTCGTCTTATCAGGACTTCGTTTTCAATTTCCGTTTAGTATAATTGAATCAATTTTGAATATGATGCTCGTTTCTTCTTTGACACAGAACGCCGAGATGATATAAAGTCGCAGCGTATGAGATACATATTAATAATAATTACGATTCGTAGGTACGTTGGGTTCAAATTTATAGTTGTCATTTTGGCCTAAAAATAAGTAGCGTGTTAGTCATTTGCAAGTTATCCTTAATTGATAGTGCGTGGGCGTTGCGCAAGTTTAAGTTCGAGAAAGATCGACATTATAGCAGGATATTAATAAGGTATCTATAAATATCACGAAACAGAATGATGAATAGTACACAATTTCTTTCATATCATTCAATATTTTTATTAAATTACTTTCTTTTGCCTACAGAATTCTTCAGCGGAAGTAAGATATCGGCAAAATATTCATTCCATAAATTAAACAAATACAAAGGTACACTTCTACATATAGAGGCACTATCGTTGTTAAAAAGTTCATCTAAATTATTAAAGAGATGGATATTAACACAAATTTTTTTTGATAGTTTACCAATATCGTCGTTGGGGTTAGGTTTTTAAAATAAAGGCATTAAATATGTATAAAAATGAAACAGCAGAAATTATAATAATATCTTGCAGAGATGATAAAAGGAATTATTGAGTGTTGATTCTAACATACTATTTGAAATCAACACTCAAAAGTTACTTTTAACTGTTGATTTCGTATATGTAATAAGATCACTATAATAATAAACATCGATATAAATATAAATTTCGATGTTGCAAGGTACGTACGCTTTTTATTTGAAACGCAACAAAGAAACAACCTATTTGATAATCACTCATACGAACACATTTATAGATTAAGTTAAGTGGAGGCTGTCTGTGTACTCACTGTGGAATAATGAAGGGGAATTCACTTACTCTGCGCTATACGCCGTTATATTTGCAGGAAATTTACTCTCGATAGAACGGTTTGTGCAAACAATTCGACACGTCTCGAGGAGAATCCTAAATTGTTAAAAACCATAATTAAGTAAGCAGAAGCAAACGGTGAAATTCTAAAACTAATTACGAACTATTTTTGCGAGAGAATGTTTTGGCGGATAATAAATATTTTTTTAAGTCTTATTTACAGACAAAGACGAAGGATGGAATAAGTGGACATAATTAAGTTTTGAAATATTTAATATCGAATTATGAGTAGCCATTTTTGTTCTTTCAATATTTCAGGGGGGTAGTCGTGAAAGGCTAGTTAATTGACGTGTGTTTGTTATGTTGACAGTATTATTATTGTTTTTCTTTAGCGAACGAAGACAATATAATAATAATATTAATAATTTCAACTTATCTGTTTATTCTTATTTTAATTGTATATTCACATTTAAAGCGTTAACGCGTGTGCTTAACATCAAGACATTTTATCACATGGTGATATTAATACGGTAAAAAGTGAAATCTAGTTTTTGTAATATTTCTTTTATATTTTAAACACAGAAGATGAGATGAATTATCAGTTCTCGTGCATCCTACCATAAAGCATACTAGGCTCAGATATTTAACCAACGCAGCGGTTAACGTCACTCATTGGAAAACGCCTTGTCTTTCAGTTGATGGTATTACTAAAGTAGAATAGCAATATATTTTGCCAGTTCGAGGTAACTACTGGTCATGCTATTTCAAGTACAAAATTTAAAAAAAGCAAAAGCCTGATCGGAACTTAAAATCTTTCAGCTATAAGGGTTTATGTTATTTGTATTTCATATAAGTTGGTTGTGTTTGTCGCCAGGCAGCGCTAGTGCGATGGCGGCGTCGGTGAGGGCGCGACTCGGGCGGCGCGCCTGCCCCGCGCCGCATGCCACCCGCGCTCCTATTCAGGTAAAACTCTATTTCTTGGCGTTTATAATTAAGTAAATTGCGTGAGTTTGGCAGAGGCACAGCTACAACTTCGAGCGTGTCGGAAATTAAGCATTGACGGGACATAATTGAGTCTTATATAGTACTTATGTTAAAATTTTAGAGCGATGTTGTAAAGTAAGTGGTAGTTCGCGTTTAAAGTGTAATTATTTTAGATTCACTTAGTGTTAAACTATGAATCAACTTTTGAAATTTCTACCAATAATCCTAACTATAAATTCTCATAAAGTACTTTTTCTTACTTACCATGTTTTGGTAAATACTACGGTGGTTAGCTGCAGATGAACTTTACACCTTTACACCGACGCAAAGTACTTTTTTTTCTTGTAGGTACCTACTTCAGAGAGTAGAGCGTCGGTGGCTCAGTGGTGTGGACTGTCGCCTTCCTACCGGGAGGGCTGAGGTTCAAATCCCGACGTACCAATGTATTTTCGAATTTTCAAAAATATATGTACGTTATCCGACGCTCTTACGGTGAAGGAAAACATCGTGAGGAAACCTTCATGCACGCCTGCGAAGAGATTCGAAGGTTGTGTGTGAAGTCGTCCAATCCGCACTGGGCCCGCGTGGACGACTAAGGCCTAATCACCTATACGGGTAGGCTCGTGCCCCTCGAGGGACGTTTAATGAGCTGATGATGATGAGGTACCTACTTCAATGAACCCAAAATAGGATTGGTAAGATCAGTCTAGCTCCTTTTTGTATTACCCGGCTCACAGCTATGCTAAGGCAAAATAACAGGTAGGTTTATTATCGAAGTTTTCACAAATACATGGTCTAATACATGACCACCCACTAATAAAGAAGCACGTGTCAAAATTTCCCTTAGGCAATGTTGAATTTCTTCACCAATTTTCTTTAGGTGGATTTTGAAGTTAAGTCACTCCAAAAAGCAGTGCCAAGTTATAATACCAATGGCTAGTCCGCGGAAAGAATAGAAAGCTTAATATTTGACCTGCCGTAATCTGTTGAAATTCTAAAATCCACGCATAAAATGTAAAAACGTTAATGTATTATTTTATCTGTCGGAATGCAATGTGTATCAAAAATAGCACGTATGTTTCAATCCTTAAGAGGAAATCATATCAAAGGAGATTTTATTTACATAAGTACAACGTATTTACATTTAAACGGCGAGCTTGGAGCAATAACATAAAGGTTTTTGTAAAACGTCTGTGACTTCTCCATTGTAGGCAATCTTTCAGTTGACAATTAGAAAGATAGGTAGGAAAACGTACATGTATTTGAAGTAAAAATTTAAGTAATTGCATTAGGTCCCTAAGGTTTCTCTCTCGCATTTGGATTTTATATCTGTCATTACAAAGAAGAGTTGGTTAAAATTCAATACATCGAAAAAAGTATGCAATTATAATTTATTAAGGATGATTTACAAGAGTTATTTATGTCATACACTTGCCCGCGGTTTAAGATATTCTACCGCAGTAAAACGTAGCCTATGCGTTTATCTAGGGTGTCAGCTATTAAAATTGCTTAGTAAGCGGTAAAACATGACTCTATTTTCCTAAAATATATATTTTTTAAATAATAGTAGCCTAAGTTCTACCTTCCTACTTAAGCTACCTGCCCATAAATTACCGTAAAAATCGGTCCAGATGTTTCTGAGATTACCCGGAACAAACAGATAGACAGATAATAATTTAAAAATATATATAGTCATATGCATTTATTAAAATAAGATCATTCCAATATTACCAACAGACGCACCGATTTTATGTATATGTATAGATAATTTTAACTTATATAAAGATTGCCTTTTAGCAATAAGGCTGTCATTTTAGCTTTATTTTTCACTGAAGGATATTCTATCTACATGCATTCTTTTCTTCGTGAAATATATGCAATTTATACTTATGTCTGGGTGTGCCGAAATAAATATACATACGTACATATACATGTTTACATAAATACAGCAGTGGTGGGATCAGTTCACCCTGTCGTATGTGTATACATACAACATAATGTATGTACATAATTTGCGCTATCGATATTGTTTCTATGTCAATATGATGTCCAGACAATTCGTAAGACTGTATTTGGATGAGGTATAATTACCATAATAAATGTCACGCCATTGCGGTTGTGCACACCATAAACTCTCGATACGACTGCCATGCGGTCTAGATAATTGAAATGTGCGTTCACTTTACTAATGTGCGTTAACATTATAATGTCCATTTATGGTATAACATTATTAATGTTGGACCTTGAATTTAACATGCCGTAAGGTAAATAATAGGAATGTATTAGGGTGTATTACATTAATGATTAAAAGTAAATATAAAATGTTTAAATTTAACCCATCAACTAATTTTTATCGTCATAATTTATATAGGTTCTATTTTCGAAGAACATCTAGTGCGAGATTAAGCAATGACGTCTGCATTTCAGGATCATTGATATCAAAGGGTTGTAGGCTATAAATGTGGTGCGATTTCAGTATGTTGTGCACAAAAAAGCCTCGTGAAAAATGTATTCCTTTTGTTTCCTTAATTCAATTTAAACATTAACTATTCTCATACATTGCATCCAATCGTTTGTGAGAATAGTGTTAATTTTTTTTCGTAATTACAATTGAACGCGTGATCATTATTAAAAGGATTTGCTCATTGGTGTAATGAAAGCTCGACTATTTTGGCCCTCTACGACAGTGAATTCAAATCTGATAATAACAATATTATACAATCATTGTTATTTATGGTAATAGAAAATGATAGTTTAGTTATGATAATATAATCTAATCTCGATATGTATGTATAATGCATTGTTCATATCATAATCATAACACTGGAGGAGGCTGGATGAGAAAAAGTGAGGACTGAGGTATCTGGCGCAAAATGGGGGTGACCTATGCCAGCAGTGGACTGCGTAGATTAATAGATACAATACTTATGTATTGTACAAAAATGTTTATACATTTTTGTAATTGAGTTTAGAGTGATCGATATTTGAGTGCAATGTGATGTATTGCTAAATAGTAGCGTGACGATGTAATTTATAGTACAGTAGAAACTCGATTATCCGGACTAATTGTTGTGGTTAGGCATCCGGATAATCGAAAATCCGGATCATGAATGTATGAAAAAAGCGGGCTTTATGCATATGTACATATGTACAAGTGTTATCAAAAAAACAAATACTTATGTATTAACGAAAATCAACGTTTATTAAGAAAGTGTTAAGAGATACTTTTTTCAACATAGTATTTGGTAATTGCATTGGTAATCACGTAATAAAATATGAATACATACATATCATAAGTTAATTGGTTTTAAAATAATTTGGTGACTGTCATTTGACGTAAGCCACATTTTTCTTCATTACTGCTATGTCACGAATTCGTTCAGCTGTAGTAAACTCACAGTATCATCTCTGTTTTTTTTTCAAACCACTTCAGAGCTGTTTCCAGGGCATGAAGTGCTTCATCATGAGATGGTCCTGCATCATTTTCCACGTCAAGATTTCTTCTGTTTCATCTTCTGTGTTTCTTGCTGTTCAATTTATCTGCAATAGTTTCTACGATTTCGTCATCCGACATAATCTGAAAGCCTATTAATGCCCGATGACACGATCATGCTTGCATAAATTCGACTTGTAGGTTTTACGTATATTGGTCGTTGTTGTAGTCCGGATAATCGCGAATCCGTATAACTGAGGGCCGGATAATCGAGTTTTCTACTGTAATTTGTCATTAAACAATAAAGCTGTCCTAAATGACTGTAGTATAAGGAGTGAGACTGTGACGAATTAATGGGCTCTGCCAGTCCAGTGTGTGTTGATGAGGTTGATTTCAACCCTGGAAGTTTGAGAAAATGTATTATCCATTACATCCCTAGGAAAATGCAATTTTAATGAGCGGCCAGAAAGCAGGCACAATTATCAGCGCTACCATTAATCATCCCGCGTGCAGCTGTAAGAACATTTTGGGCACAATGTCAGATGGGTCACAAAGTCCTGATCACCCAAAAAACCCCATCTAGCCGAATTAATGATCAGGAAATTAGCTAAATAAATTGAGAACATACAAGGAGAAAACCTAGAGATGAAAAAACTATCACTACTGTTGACGAATTAGGTTAGAAAATTAGCTAAGAAAAAGAGGAACCCGAGAAATTGATGACAAAAAAGCCATATTATCATCTGCTAAAACTTCAGGCATTCTCAGCAGCTTATCAAAATACTTTATAATAAGATTTTTTGTGTTGACACGTAGATGGGTGGTGCAATGGCTGCTGAGCGCAGCGGCGTGGGGCATGTTATGCGGCGTCGGCGCCGGCGCGCCGCACTCGCCGCCGCTCCTGCCGTCGCTCGCGCCGCCCTGCCCCGCGCATTGCATCTGTCTGTCGCAATCGCAGGTACATACCTACATCACCATGTTAGTAATTTGCCTAAGCACCTTACTTAAATCACACGCCACACAGGTTTTTTTGGTAATAAAGATTGGATGACTAGTTCGTCGAAAAGCAATGGCTGTGTTAATAATTTTCCTTGAACACTGCCCTGCACCTTGATCGACTAGTTAGGTTTGAATAAGCATTTATTGCACTAGATCGAAGTTTTGTTTTTGGCTTTGTTCTGGGTTCACCACCACCATTTAGGAGCAACCATAAACCACAAGCAGGCCTGTGGCAAACGCAGGTACATACAGGCGATTCCATACAATGTGCCGCCCAGGGCATTCGAATGTCGCAGTCACACATATACGACTATACATACTTAGTGTATATTATATACTGGTATAATCTAAGTCTTAAGACAAACGCATGTTTTTTAGGGAAAGACTATAACACTGACAAACTTAACTAACAAACTCAACTTAGATAAGTTGTTATGTTTGTTAAATCATTGGCGATTTAACAAACATAACAAACTATACAAACATAACAATCTATACAATCATAATAACTAGGTACTGAGTCTCTTGCCGAATTTTTTTTCAGTACAATTAACTCTGCAGATCGATGGTAAATTAAAAGGAATTTTTACTTTTTTTTAAATTTGTTTATTTAAAAGTGTCTTGTGGACTTGATTAAGTAAAGACATTTTTGAGTTTGAGTTCTTACAACCTGGAAACCTGACGATTATTGAGATTAAACATATGCAGGAATAATGCAATGATGTATTCTAAATAATGATTTTATGTTAGTAAAAGCACATTTTATCTCACCACAATCATCATGAGTACGTTCCCAATACTGCATAGAGCTGAATCGCATAAAAATCCGTTTTATCCAGTGTGGAATATGGCGGGTGACATGGCAAAATAAACGGGCGGGATTATTTTAAGTAGTTTATTCCGACTTTGCAGCACGTTTCTTGCAGACGAATAGTAAATTAGACTTAAAGGAAGATTAAACTACTCGGTGAATAACTGCATAAAATATTGTCGCGGATCATTTGGAAACTACAATGAAATGGATGTTAAACGAAATTGTGCTTAAAGAGTTGTAACGTGGAGTGACTATTGAAAGTCAATTTTTATGTAATTTAACTTGTCATTGGCTTTTGCTATATTTTTTGGTAATTATGCTGATTGCTGGATTAACGATTATTGAGATACATACGCAGACGTCTTCAAACCAGGGAAACTGCATCTAAGCAAGAAGATAGCATTTTATAAATTAGGAGGATCGAATTATTGGTTAACAACGTCGAAGTTCAAAATCAAAAGAAGGTTTTGACCTGAATATATGAGGCAACAGTTTAAACATTGTTATACAGAGGATAGTGATCATTAAATAAAAGAAATCGCACCTTTACCGTTTTTCTTTCTCATAATTTATAGACGTATATATTTTACATTTTTCAAATCATATTTTGGGTGTATGTATTTTTATGTGTTGTATGTACTCGTATTGTGTAATATAAAATAACCATGCAACAGGCAATTGGCAGCTGCTCTTTAAATGTATTAAAGTAAAATTTTGTAATTGCACACAAAAATAATTTAACATCATCGTGTATAAACACTAATAATAAATCATGATTGTGCTGATGAAATGTATGATTGATATAGTTATTTAAATGGTAAATATAATTTATTTCCTTTTGGCACAGAACGGTTACGGAAGGATTACATTTCGAAAATGCATAACTGTTCGTCAAATATTATGACTATAGGTTCCCAAATTGGATTGAACCCCCCCATTGTGGTTTTATATGATTTCCGTTGTATATTTGGGTTGTATTGATATTTGTTTAGGCCGATTATTTGTGAAGCTTAAGTTTGGAACAATTCAATCAAAATACCGGCGAGCGTTCGTGTATCCCCGCGCGATATTTCGGTAGGGATTTATTTTATTGACAGGGAAAACAGAGGAAAGAGCGCCCCGTGACGTTTCAAAACTGATAAATTCTGAGCATTCCCTTTTGCTGTTTGCTCATAATAAATATAAAATATTATTCCTTTCTCGTTATAATCGTTTGCTTGGCGTCAATGGTGTAATACGTGAAATATCACTATCATCCATTCCGTGACAATAAGTCATTGAAAAAATAGTTGAATATTAAAAACCGTATTCAATCCAATATTATTTTTTATCATAAGACTAACTGTCATGCTAAAAATCAAGAAAAACTTTTTGTTGACCTTTGTCATCCAAAAGAACATCCAATGTGCGTAAAAATATGTTGACTTATATGCATGTTCGATGTCAGGTGGTATGCAACAGCGCGATGCTGCGTGGCGTGCCGTCGGCGCTGAGCGGCGGCGTGACGCAGCTGTCGCTGTCGCGCGCCGACCTGCGCGTGCTGCGCTCCGACGCCTTCGCGCACCTCCGCCAGCTGCGCCGCCTCGCGCTCGACGCCTGCAACCTCACGCGCATCCGCCCCTTCGCCTTCCGCGGCCTGCCCCGCCTCCGCGAACTATACATACAACACACACCCCTAGCCACAGTCGACGCGTTCGCTTTCGCCGCCCTGCAAAACATCACCTCCATTGTACTTACCCATAACCGCATCGCCCAAATCGAGGGGTACGCCTTCGCCGGCACTAACTTTATCAAGCTGATATCCTTACGCAACAATCCGATCAAGCGTATACTTGCCCATGCATTCTCAGGCCTAAATGATGTAGTTCAGATAGAACTACCCTCTGGTATTAGATCTATAGAGCCCCAAGCTTTTACCGGCCTAGAAGGAATTGGTACACTTGAGCTGGCATATATGGACTTACCAGCACTACTACCGGATACGTTCCGAGGATTGACGCGCGTCGGCCGTTTGTCACTTCGCGAATCTGATCTCGGCGTCATCAAGGTTGGAGCCTTCGATGGCCTGCAGCATGTCGACATATTAGAGATGTGCAACAACAAAATCGATGGCGTCGAGGAGTTGTCTCTTGTCCAAAACAATAGTGTGCGTGTTTTTAAACTGACGGGCAATCACATGTTGGAGTCTCCGGAGTCGGTCGTGCTGGAGGTGGACGAGATCGTGATCAGCGGTAATCATTTGCCGTGCGAGTGCGGGCGCGATCCGCTGGCGAACCCGCTGGCGCTGACTGGAGGTTTTGCGGAGGAGAACTTTTGCATATCGCCGTTGAAGGTGCGCGGGCGCAGCTTGGGTAGCGCGTCGGCGGGTGCGGTGTGCCGCGGGGAGGCGGGGGGGAGTGCGCGCGCCCGCGCCGCCGCCGGAGTTGCCGCGTTACGGCCCCAACATTTAGCGCTCGCGGTAACGGCGCTCGCTTTCTTCGCGGGTAGCTAACCGCCCTTGTTGTTCAATTATTGTGTATCCGTTTGTAAATACTGTAATATAAGTAAGTATAATGCAAAATTTTACATTGAAAGGGTCCGTTCATTGAGTATACGTTGGACCATGAATAAAATTTGCCTTTGGAAAAACATTTTTTATTTTATATATCTATAAACATTCATTAGTTTATAATAATAAAGTGAGATACAGCAACCAGTTCATTTCCGGGCTGGAAATAAACTGGTTGCTGTATTTATTAATTAAGGAATAAACTTAAATGTCAGATAACTTTGTAACTAGCTCTTTTATTTAAATAAACTTTGAAGTCAGCTAACTAATACATAACTGAAAAAAATATCACTTAGTACTCTTAGGAGTAGCAGCAACATTTAATAATTAGAACTGGGGGCATTTTAGTGACCCCGTCAAAACGAGCCAACTGAAAGAGCACCTACCTTTTCTCGGAGAGTTTTGTCGTTTTTTGAACCCCTCATAGGGTTGGTTACCGATGTACCACATAGTTCATATTCTCAAGATACGGTATTTTGAAGTGCTGGAAAGCTGAAATTTAGTATGTTATTTAAGGCAAGTATAAAATCAATCCTCAATAATTCGAGGGGAATAAGTAATCAACAAAAAACACTAAAAGGATTGCTAGCAACTTACAACATGTCATGTAAAATGTACCAAGAAGACCAAATAAAAAAAATAATGTTTTGCCTTTTGAAAAAGATATTAGATCTCATGTAGAGCAAAGCTTCTGAATCTACACGTCCTTACAGTAAATACGAGTAGGTATGGCTTCCATGGCTGTTTGGTTACTCATTTCAGTCAGATCTGTAACTACATACTTAACAACGTAAGCGAATAGGCGAAACCATACATATTTACTCAAATGTAGAATTTGTTGAAGTTAGGGTAGGCAGAGTTAGGCCAGGTAGATTCAGAAACTTGGCTCGCTGTGAGATCAGGTATCTTTTTCAAAGGACAAACCTTAATTGGTTCTCTTGGCAACAATTTTCATGTTTTCGTGGGATTAACTGTAGCCTATTATTCTATTGATATCTAAACCTATGTTATATTTAAACCTATGTTAAAGTTATCTATACGTATCTAATGATTTTTTAAATATTTTGTTAGTCGCTAAACTCATTATTCAAAGCTAGATAAGAAGTTAATATACAGGTAAGTGTTATCTGTTCGTTTTTCAGTTTTGTTTATCCCACATAATCCTAACGAAAGCATTTAACAAGAACACCGCCAGTGTTCTGCAAGTCAGCACCATTTGGAGATTTATGGTAGTATAAAAATGGCGTTTATCTGTATTTCTAGTCAATTAGCAGACTGGATCAGATACGACTTGAGTAATGTCGCCGGAGCGAACCGAGACGCGGCCGACACGACGACGAGTCGCGGTCTACCAAATGAAATATCGCTTGTGCTCCGATCTCGCCGATAAACGAACAAAGGACCCCAATGAAAACACAAAGCCGCTGATAAGTGTTTCTGAATTCTGACCTAATACCCTTCACATGCCAACATTACCGTGGGCCAATTAATTCTGTAATGAGAATTCGACCTTATACACAATAGGTGTTATTGGTACGTAAACAATGTTGTAATGTTACCATTTATCAAGCAATTATCACACGTAAGGATGTTACAATGCCTTTGTTATCGATAACAGGTGCGAGGAAATGGCATATTGAATAATACATTTTTTTAACCAAGTAATCTCTGCTTAGGTGTTTTAAATGAACGAAATCTTACCGACGACATGCGAAAGGTTGCTGGTGGAGGCTGGATGAGAAAAGAGGAGCACCGGGATAGCTGGCGCAAAATGGGGAGGCCTATGTCCAAAAGTGGACTGCGATAGGTTGAAGAGAGGGAGAAAGAGAATCCTTAATACACATAATTTATAATAATTGTGGAATGAATTGCCGCTTGCGGTATTTCCGGACAGTTACTTACTACTGATGATGGTGCGGTAAGTTGGCTATGATAAAACAGGAAATCAAGTCAGCGGTAATAAATATTCGAAATGCTGGTGTAAGCGTTGAATAAAAGCACGTATATGTTATATTTAAACCTATGTTAAAGTTATCTATACGTATCTAATGATTTTTTAAATATTTTGTTAGTCGCTAAACTCATTATTCAAAGCTAGATAAGAAGTTAATATACAGGTAAGTGTTATCTGTTCGTTTTTCAGTTTTTTTATCCCACATAATCCTAACGAAAGCATTTAACAAGAACACCGCCAGTGTTCTGCAAGTCAGCACCATTTGGAGATTTATGGTAGTATAAAAATAGCGTTTATCTGTATTTCTAGTCAATTAGCAGACTGGATCAGATACGACTTGAGTAATGTCGCCGGAGCGAACCGAGACGCGGCCGACACGACGACGAGCCGCGGTCTACCAAATGAAATATCGCTTGTGCTCCGATCTCGCCGATAAACGAACAAAGGACCCCAATGAAAACACAAAGCCGCTGATAAGTGTTTCTGAATTCTGACCTAATACCCTTCACATGCCAACATTACCGTGGGCCAATTAATTCTGTGATGAGAATTCGACCTTATACACAATAGGTGTTATTGGTACGTAAACAATGTTGTAATGTTACCATTTATCAAGCAATTATCACACGTAAGGATGTTACAATGCCTTTGTTATCGATAACAGGTGCGAGGAAATGGCATATTGAATAATACATTTTTTTAAATAAGTAATCTCTGCTTGGGTGTTTAAATGAACGAAATCTTACCGACGACATGCGAAAGGTTGCTGGTGGAGACTGGATGAGAAAAGAGGAGGACCGGGATAGCTGGCGCAAAATGGGGAGGCCTATGTCCAAAAGTGGACTGCGATAGGTTGAAGAGAGGGAGAAAGAGAATCCTTAATACACATAATTTATAATAATTGTGAATGAATTGCCGCTTGCGGTATTTCCGGACAGTTACTTACTACTGATGATGGTGCGGTAAGTTGGCTATGATAAAACAGGAAATCAAGTCAGCGGTAATAAATATTCGAAATGCTGGTGTAAGCGTTGAATAAAAGCACGTATAACCATTTATGTGTTGATTGATTACTTACAGCGGCTACCGAGAACCCATCTGGTGGGAGGTTTCCGTATAATTTTCTAGTTTAATTTGGGGCGAATATACAAAAAAAGAAAGTATAAGTATACAATTATTATTTGGGTTGATTTTATCATCACAAACAATAATCTGAATTAGGTAGAGTTAGCGAGTCAATTTAATAGTGGGCTGGGCACAAAGTGTGCTCTTAGATTTGAGATTATTTTTCTTTTGCATGAATGAATTAGAATCCTAAATAACCACACTTGCACATTGTACAAGTTACTTACAAATATATAATATAAATTAGCGTCTTTTCCAGTTTGGTTTGGTCATTAAAAGTTGAATCACCTAATTGAATATGAATACAGGGAAGATGTCGTCGGTGGCTCAATGGTGTGGACTGCGCCCTCCTACCGGGAGAGCTGAGGTTCAAATACCGCCAGGTGCCAATGTGTTTCGAAAATTGTGTCACGTTATTTTATACGTTGTATTACGTTATACGGGTAGGCTCGTGCCCCTCGGTGGGGACGTTAAATGAGCTGATGATGATGAGAGGGAAGGCTAAAGCTCTGGTCCCTGTAGTATATAAAAATACATATCTGAGGTTGTAAGAAGGTTAAGGACTGGATACCAGGGTTGATAGGATGCATAATTTTAAGAGGCATTTGTAAAGTTATAACAATCAATTAAAATTACTTAAATGCAGCCACACCCTTGGAAGAAAATTCTGGGTTTTGTTAACTTTTTTATATTTTCAATTAGTGCCAAATATTCTTTGTTAAACATAACATCTAAAACATAGTTAATCATAACTATAGATTTTTATAAAAGTACAAAATAAAGAGAGAAATACTAGATTTTTACGAAGTTTAAAACGATATGTATACGACAATATTCAGGTATAAAATTGACAGGTTTTTGCCGGTGCCGTGAAAATCGGATAAGATGGGAATATTCCAGAAGCGGTTTGTGCGGCTGTGGTGCTCCTAAGACTTTGAAACATCTACTGTACTGTCAGAACTGTTCATCATCGTGCGGTTTCTGGGACCCCTTGCTGTCCAGGGTTTATCCAGGTTTTATTGCTAAGAAAGGGCGATTAAAGTGACCCATTATTGGTCACTTTACCATATTTAACTTGTGACTCCATATCAACATACGAAGAAGGTATAAAATGGCCATCGTTTATATTCAATGGAATATAATACATACTGTAATAAATAAACGTATTTGATATTTGGTCAGTTTTGAGAACTCAAGTTTGATAACACTTAAATTATAATCATTGGTATATCTATCAACTTCAAAGTATTTTTAAAATTTGGCGTATGTTGCCGACCAAAAACAGCATCGGTTGCATATTGAGGCATGTTTTATTGATTTATTTCAACGCCTATATCATCCAAGAAACGGTTAACTAAGTCTTCATTTATAATCAATAGTTTTAACTGACTTCCAGAACAAAAGCCTAATGAAAGAACAGTAGACTCGGTGACGCGAGAGAGATTGTAAGCATATGTAATAAGACTTGTAGGTACTTAGTTAATATCTTAATATAATATTCTCATAACGCCTCGGTAGCGACGATAACGTTGCCTCGGGAACTTGGGTCCATACGCGATTCGGTTATTAATTTCGTACCTAATTCGTTTGAAGCTTAGTCCGCGTTAATGTTTGTGATTATAATATTAATGATGACTTTATTGACCTGGTAATTGAAATTTAATATGAATAACCAATAAAATAGAGCACATAAGAATATTTTCAGTATGCGTATATTAATCGGATCTCAATTCTCAATTCTTTATTGCATATCACATGAAGTTAAAAGGTGTACATTTGTAATAACAGTTCACATGTGGACCCTGAAGGGCACAACAACAATACATTTTACTTTTAAAAACATTTACAAAATATGTTGTACATGCAAGATCATTAACAAAACAAAATAAATTCACGAATATATTGAAGAGTAATTGTATTTAATTAGTAGTAATTTCCAAATGCATAAAAAATAGTATATTTTAATTGATTATACCTTTATGAGTAATCATTTAAATATATTATAAATCTATTATAAACAATCATTTAAATTCAGGTAATAAAAATACTTGTACTGATCGGATTGAACATTAATTATGGGTTCCTACAT